>LTAE01007787.1:3136-21988 GCA_001647135.1 Pontederia paniculata | reverse complement strand
CAACTTCCGAAGAAATAGACTGCTGAAGAGCTGAAGACTGTCGAAGAGAAAACCGAAGAGAAGACTAAAGAGAAGACGGAAGAGAAGAAAAAGAAATCCGAAGAAATCCGAATAAAACTATAAATAGAAGAGGGCATGTAATAGACACTTATCTGTTCATTCTTGGAAATAAAAGCTGAGGAGCCGTCGGGAGCTCGAATCCCTCTTCATTCCTTCTCCGTCGTTTCCACAATCTTCCTTTCTTCCACCTTTATCTTTTGTCTCCGCCTTCATCTTAACTTGCAGATCTTGATAGTTCCCGACTTCCACAGACGACATCAACGGCGACGGCTGTGGAGTGCTCTGCGACAACGAGGAAGCCACCGGAACCCTAACGCCTGCAAAGACCAGAGAGAGAGAGAGTGTGTTAGAAGTTTTGGAGAGAGAAAAATACACAGCCACCTTTTATATTTTAATCGGCGGAGCCGTCGAGGGAGCGCCTCGACGCGCGTGATCGGTGGGCCGCGGAAGCTGTGGGCCGCACAGTAAAGAAGCTACAGTATCTTTTTAGCATTTTCTCGGAAGAAATCAGAGAATTATCGGGCGGCAACACAAAAGGCTCATCAGATCCTCTCCAACCTCCTCGGCGAGGTCAGCTCGCTGTGGTTCCCCCTCCACGTCGGTGCCACCATGAACATCGCCGGCTGCCTCATGATCTGCAAACCTCGCGATCTACGTGGACGCCTCGCAACAACTCCATGTCATTACAGCAAGAATCGTCTTCTTGATCCGCCCGCTTGGCGGCCTCTCGGTGGGAGAACGGCGCAAGGCCGCGTCTCCGGCCAACAAGGATCTCCATCGGATCCTGTTCCGATCTCTCCTATTCGGCATGGCGTCGCGACCCCTTCGTTTCCGAAGGCACAAATGCAAACGGAGTGCTCGATGAACCGCCGCATCTCCGGTGAACGGTACACATTCCTTCCCGTAGAAGATGAAATTGTAGCTATAGATCTCGGTCATAGATTAATTATTAGATCGTTTAATCGTGACCACAGATCCATTATTTATTTTTCATCAAATCATTACCGTATAATTTTTGGTTGTTCAATATTCTGCTCTTTGAACTATTGGCATACTGATATTTTCTTTCGTAATCATAATTGCTATATCATTAGTTACGGTTATCAATTTAGGAAACCGTTGCGTGATTTGCTATTAGTTATTTTGTAATTAATCTCTGAAACTGTCATTTTTAAAATTATTATTAATTGACTATAATTCTATAATTATTGTCATTATTCCGCTGTCGTTATAGTTTTTTGTAATAATTGGTCATATATTAGTATTTTGTAGTTATTGCCAAAATGCTATTGCCATAAATTACGTTTCTTAACTAAATGTTGGTAATATTATGTTATGATTAAAATTTTCAAATGCCGAAGCATTATATCGTTGCCATAAATATTGTTTATAGTTGATTGCTGGCAATATTATCCTGAGTTTATTGCCATAATTATAATCTCTATTTCACGATTAGGAAACATGTGTTTCAATTTATTTATTTTTGGCAATAACTAGTATCATATTTGTGTCATTAAAAATTTAGTTGCACCATTATAGCATACTAATAGGAGACTTATTCTATGGTAAGTTACACGATTAGGAAATTTGCGTTTCTATAGTTACACGATCAGTTTAAGTCATTAAATCTTTTGTCCTTGGTCAATTTGGATGATTAAATCTCGTCTTAAATTAAATCCTGAACATCGAATAAAAACAGGAAATAACCTATTGGCTAATATTATTATTTATCCCCTGATTAATCATTCTTGTAATTTTATGGTACTGTTAAAATTTCTTTACACTTTTGCAATTAATTTCGCATAATTTTTTTTCGTCACTGCAGTATATACATTTACGAGGCCTGTAGTGATTTTTACTAAACTTTTTTATTAATTTAAAGTACAATTTTTCGGATTACCTCATAATTAGATTATATTTCTTTTGCTTATGACATTACCGAAAATTGTTTCATATTTATAAAGTTTTTTATATATATTTTTCAGCAGTTAATACTATTTTTTTACCGAAATATTTTATTTTTTTTAATAACTTATTTTGAGAATATTGTCTACAGAAATTTATAAATTATTATTTATGAATTGAACTATACGTAAGAATATGTTCAAATTTTTTTTGAGAATATATCTTATGCATAAATTTTAAGTTTTTTGAATATATAATTTCCCTCATTAGTGAAACCGTATTTGTAGACATATTAACAATTAAAAAAAATAAAAGAAGGAAGGAAATTTTTTTTTGTTGGATTTTTTTAAATTATTGAAATAGATAATTTTTTTTAGGAAATATTTTTTTGCTGGATTTTTTTAAATTATTGAAATAGACAATTTTTTTAGTCAAATTTATTTTCGGTACAACTTATGCTTTAAAATTAAAAGTAATTTTTTCGGACATACTTTTATATTTGTTGTAAAATTATTTTTAAAAGTCAAAAGTATTAATGGTATATAGTATTTTTTTAATATTTTAACATTTATTTTCATTATATATATATATTGATATAAGAAAATATTTAGATTAAGTATTTGTGAGTATTCCTAATAAAGAATTAAAAGTTATCATCCTTTAATTATCTTTTTGGAAAATTCAGATAAAGTGTTGTTTGAATAAATCACTTTTGAGTTAAGTGATAAGTTGAAACACCTAAATTGGGTGTATGAGCTTTGGAAAGCTCTAAAAAGGGTATGTGTCTAAAAGGGACATGGATGTACAATTACTATTGTACAAGTACACCACATGTAAATGTAGTCAGACAAATGTGTCTAATCATGTGAAAAAGATAATTATAATGATGAAGAATTGTACAAGTACACCACGTGCAAATGTAGTCAGACAAATGTGTCTGATCATGTGAAAAAGATAATTATAATGGCGAAGAACTTATGAGTCGGACAAAAGTGTGTTTGATCACCTAACATACTCCTTCTTTGCAAGTATAACACTTGAAATATGAAGAAATGTGATAATGTAATAAAATGTAGATAGAGTTCTGTCTGAAATTCATATTATCACTAGCATTACACATGGCTGTCATAACTTTGCGACTTAATGAGATGATTAAGTCGATGACAAATCTTCTAGCACATTTGGCCATAGAGCAAGACATGGCTAGAAGCTTAAAGAAGACTGAAGTCTATAAAGCTGAAGAGACAGAAAACGAGGCTCATGTAATGCACCATCAAAAGCGCCTTAGTCCTTACAAGAAGTAATTCAAGGGGCCAAATGGGAAACCTTCTTGCGGAACCTGTTTCGCTTGTGGGAAGTATGGTTATTTTAAGGCCAATTGTCCCACAGTGAAGAAGCCGGACCAGAATAGGGTCCAGCAGAATCAGAACAGGGGTTCGCAAAGAAAAGGACCTAATAAGCTTGAATTTGCTGGGGTCATCGAGTGCAATGCTGCGATGACGGATATAAGTGGATGGTGGATCGACTCTGGAGCGACCCGCCATATTGCAAAGACCAAGGATGGTTTAGTTGAATTCAAAGAGCTTAAAAAAGGAGAACAGAGGATCTATATGGGGAATAACACCTATCTGAATGTTGAAGGTGTTGGAAAATATAGGCTGGATCTGGGGGACAACATAATGATGGTTCATGATGTGCTGTATACACCAGGAATCTGGCGGAACCTCATATCTGTACCCGCTCTTCTGAAGAAGGGACTTGAAGTTCGCTTCTATAAAGACCGTGTGACCATTGGGAAGAATGATAAAGTCATGACTATGGGAAAGTTTGTTCTTGAACATGACTTATTCTGTCTCAATGTCATCAATGAATCAATGAAAATCACTTCTGAGTATTCTATGTGTTATGCATGTGATTATAATCTATGACATGATAGATTAGGACACCTAGAAAATTTCAAGATGGAACAAATAATCAAAATGAACTTGGTACCTAACATAACAGGCGCAAGGATATTGCCCTGTGAGCATTGTTTGACCGGAAAAATGACTCGGAAAGAATTTCCGAAGGGAATAAGGTCAAATGGATTGTTAGAGTTGGTTCATTCTGATATTTGTGGTCCTATGAGTGTCTGTACACATAGAAGTAAAGAATATTTCATCACATTCATTGATGATTACTCAAGATTTACTTATGTCTATCTCTTGGAAAGGAAAGCCGAAGCCTTTGATATGTTTAAGAGATATAAGACAGAAGTAGAAAAGAAATTGGGTAGACCAATTAAGTGTTTAAGGACTGATAGAGGAGGGGAATACACCTCCCGGGAATTTGTGAGTTACTGCATTCAGGAAGGGATAAGTAGGCAAACTACTATGCCCTATACGCCACAACAGAATGGTGTGGCAGAAAGAAAGAATAGAACACTGATGAATGCAGTAAGATGTATGTTGTCCCATTCCGGTCTCCCCAAGGAATTTTGGGGTGAAGCAGTCTTGACCGCGAATTACATACAAAATAGAATTCCCAGCAAGTCTGTTGAATTAACACCATTCGAAATCTGGAATGGTAGAAAACCCGAGTTAGGCCATCTCCGAAAATGGGGATGTAGAGCGCATGTATTGGTTCCAAGTCAGCTCAGGGACAAGCTGGACTTCAAGACGATCATGTGCAGGTTTATCGGGTACAGTGAAACGTCCAAAGGGTATAGGTTCTTCCACGAAAAGAAAGGTCTTATAGAGAGTCGAGATGCAACTTTCCTTGAGAATGAAAGGAAAGAACTGCATGGTGAAGAGGACATTGAGCCTCTGACTATTATCGGCGATAGTCACGACTCTGAAGAAGACGGATTGGACAGGAGTCCAGGTGTGGAAGATAGGGCTATACAGGATAATGAAATACCTTTGGAGGATGTGGAGGAACCCATTATTTCCACGAGTATAACCGGCACCAAGAGGCCCCGGACGACACCCGCACACTTGGATGACTATGTTCTGTACGAGTGCGAGGCTTCGTGTTACTCCGTAGATGTTGATACAGAGGATTGTACAGATCCTATTACATATAAAGAAGCAATGGCTTCATCTGAGTCGGAATCATGGACGGCCGCCATGAAAGATGAAATGGACTCAATTAATCGGAACGGAGTATGGGCACTATGTGATTTGCCGGTAGGCAGGCAATCCATAGGGTGTAAATGGGTTTTCAAGCGAAAGTACCGGTCAGATGGTACACTTGTAAAGCACAAAGCAAGATTGGTTGCCAAGGGTTATACTCAGCAAACCGGTATAGACTTTCAGGAAACCTATTCTCCGGTGGCTAAGTTTGCATCGATTAGGACGATCTTAGCGATAATTGCATATATGGATTTGGAGTTATTTCAAATGGATGTCAAGATTGCTTTCCTCAATGGAGAATTGAGTGAAAACATATATATGCAACAACCTGAAGGTTTTGAGATATCAGGTCACGAGAACAAGGTATATAAATTGAGAAAGTCACTTTATGGCTTAAAACAGTCATCTCGTCAATGGTACTTGAAGTTCCACAGGACGATAGTCCAATTTGAGTTTAAATCGAACAAATTGGATCATTGTGTGTACATCAAGAACAGTGGGAGCAGTTTTGTGATATTAGCATTATATGTGGATGATATCTTGCTCGCTGGTAATGATGTCACTATGCTCGATGAAGTGAAATTAAGTTGAGCAAGGAATTTGAAATGAAAGACATGGGAGAAGTATCCTATGTACTTGAGATTCAAATTATTCGGGATAGAAGCTCAAGGACATTGAGTTTGAGTCAAGAACAATATATAAATAAGATACTAAAGAGGTTTGTGATGCAGAATTGCAGCCCAGCACCTACACCACTTGTGATTGAGAAAAGACTTAGTAAAAGTCAGTTCCCAATATAGGGCAAAAACCCTTAGAGAAACCGTATGCACAGGCGGTGGGTAGCTTGATGTATGCGATGCTCTGTACGAGACCTGATTTGGCTTTTGCCGTAAGCCTAGTAAGTAGATTTCAATGTAATCCTGGTAAGGCCCACTGTGAGGCCATAAAAAAAGGATACTTCGATATCTGAAAGGTACCGTACATTTGAGATTGACATATCAAGCAGATACACTTGAAAGTTGTAGGTTATTCGGATGCGGATTTCGGTAGGGATATAAATGATCGAAAATCCACATCAGGTCACTTATTCATGTTGGGTGGAACAACCGTTTCTTGGGGTAGCAAGAAACAAGGATGTGTGGCTAGACACACACAGGAGGCTGAGTACATTGCCTGCAGTATAGCGGCCACCCATGGAGTCTGGCTTAGACGTTTTATTTTAGAACTAGGGCTTGATCTGGTCAAAGAACCAATCCAGATGTATTGTGACAATCAAGCTGCGATAAGCTTGATTGACAGTGGAGCCAATAGTTCAAAAGGTAAATATATTGAGATAGAATATCACTATATTCAGGATATAGTGGAGAAGAAAGAAGTGACAGTAACCTACATGTCTACAAGTGATATGTTGGTCGATTCTCTTATAAAGGGAATTTAAGCTGGTATATTCATCAAACATGTTGGTTTGATGGAACTCGAAAATAATTGAGTCAATGTGAAGATTCACGGAAAAGTGAACTCTGATATAACATCTCCAACTAATACTACACAGACAGTGGGATTATTAAGTTTGTGCTCGCACTGCACGAACAGTGGGAGTAACGAAAATACATGACCATATCGGTCAAGTGGGAGATGTTGGAATATGACCGTTATGGTCATTATGGTGATAACGGTTGAAGTTATCAATAGGCCATTATGATCATGATGACCATCAATGGGTAGTAAATAGCGCGGGTGGAGGTGGACTCCGATGATGATGTGCGCCTATACATAGAGCTTGGAATGGAGCTCTAGGACCATCGATTGGGAGCCCCAAATTGTTAATAACTTTTTTCATTTTATTTCAATAATCGAATAATTTATATTAAAATATTTTTAAAATTTTAAATTTAATTTAGGTAGAGTTTCATCAGGTTTCTTGAATGGTTCCATTTTATTTAAAACTCATTCTAAATGTTTTCGAATGTCAAACTTGGGATCCATGAACCTTTTTCCTTCACTTCTATTTAAATTGTGGCACATTGCACCTTCAAGACAAAGAAAATTGTACCTTTTTTTCATGTGAACTTTAATCATAAAAAAAAACTTGATAGCACCCATACGATCCACGAAATCCCTTCACATACTACCACCCACTAATTCTCAAAGCCCATGCAAGCAAAAATATTGTGCTTTTATTTTTATTTTTTAGTACTCCATTAGATCTTCGATATCCAAGATTATTTGATTAATTCGGAATCGAGATAAAAAATAGAATGATATTTATTAAATTAGTGACTTAAAAATTAAATCTAGAACTACCTGCTCCTGTCGATCAACCTTACTAATTAATTATGCAAATCAAACTTGATTAAATACTATGATCCTTAAGAAAAGTCCCACTTTATGTTGATTGGAGGACCCATGCCCTCTTCCTACAGGACTGACATTTGAACTTAACTACAAGAGTGTTCACCAGAATGATCTCACAACTTGGAAACTCTGATGCAGCCAAACTTCCGCCTACACAAATTGTCCAAACTAACTAGTCATGAAAATGAAGTCCAGTAACTCCACAACCACCGAGAATGGACAACCCACCGAATACAAAATCTACAAACAGATTTCTCAGCAAAGATCTTTGAATACATTTATTTCTCTCTCTTCTTATTGTTTCCCCTCTTTCCATAATATGTGTATGCACAAAAGTATCACTCTCACTCAGCAAACATTTCTTTTTAAACTCGTGTATCTACTACTTTCACTTCTTTCTTTTCTTTTTTTTTTTTTTCCCTTTTTTCTTCAAGCTCTCTGCCCCCTTCCTCCAATATCTCATTTGAAACAAGAGCCAAAGCCCTCTTGCAGACAAGATCAGAGTACATGGGTGGAGCTCCATGCAAATTAACATGCAACTCTTATCAGTGCGTATATATACATCAAAACCTTACTATGTCCTATACTTAGATTGTATACTTTCTTCTGCACCCCATGCATGGGGGTAGCAACAATATGCAACACCTTCCCTTCACTGCTTCAGTCGCAATGGCGCCGGGTGCGACTCCATTAGGATGGACCAAAGGACATGCACATCTTCATATGGGCATGACTTCACATCTTCGTATAGGATGCAAATCCCTCTCTCTGTCAGAGCACCAATTATCAGCATTGAAATCATGTACAGAAGGCAACAAGCATGCAATATGACTCTGAAATGGACAACTTCAACTTCATATGGAAGAACAAACATCAAGAACAGCACATCAAACTACTCAGTTTGTATACAGAAATTACGAGCTCCTTAAAATACATATATAGCAGGAAGAGGTCAGGAGACATGTCTGTGAATAAGGAGCTAAAGAACTAAAGCATCTTACTCTTGCTGCTTTCAGAGTGCAGGCGAAACCAGAGCTTCCTCAAAGGAGAGATGAGGGACCGAAGCCACACCATATGGAAGAGTGCTGTTAGTTCATCGGTAGCAGGGAGGATGGGGCAAATAGGGGAGAGTGAGTAAATATGTGTGAGAGAGAGAGAGAGGGGGCAAAGAAGAAGGTTGGAAGAGAGCAGGTAAACGTCGGTGGTGGCTTGCTTTAGGCTTGGGTGAAGTCTGTTACACTATTCCAATCCTGACACATCCCATTCCATTCTCTTTCCCTTACATTTGAATCATGATTCATGTATTGGCTTTGGTACCAAGTCGCTGTCTACCCTTCAGACTCTCATACACTTGAGCCTCAAGCTTTCACTTCCATTCAGATGCCATCTCAAAGTAGTAAAGCATGCAATCTCAATATGATTTTGTAATATATTTCGATTAAACAAACACATCACTACCATTAGGACATTTTCTCCCTGATTATTAAGTTCAACTCAATTTATGAAGTGGACAGTGGTCTCTCTTCAGGAGTCCTTTTGCAAACCAAAACAGCTAATGAAAAATGCACAGATATGTTCACAATATATTGAACAAAGTCGGCAGCACCGTGTGAAATCAGTGAGACATGGACGTGGAGAAGATGGAAAGGCTCCAAGTGTCATGTACTCCGTGGCCTCTGAAATCATTGTCTGTGAAAGGTGCTGTGGCAACATCAATGTAAATGAGCCCGTGAACAAACATTTATAAGCAATCGGCTTGGAAAAGGAAAGTACACAGCAAGCAGTTCATGTATAAGGTACAGGAATAATATTATTATGTTATGTGTGCAGCTTTCAAATTCTTCTGTCATCACCCCATGATCTCATGATTATCTTCTTCATGTATCTACTTCCTGTGCAACCAGGATTTGTTATTTGTGAAGTACCATGTACATGACATCCTGATTATAACATCAAAATTTTGTATTTTGGCCAAGGTCCCACATGATTGGATAGTCCAAGCATCAAGAAAGATACTAGGCATATATGAGTATTGCTTAGTTTCTACAATATTTAGTATAAACAAGTATTGCTTACATTATAGATGAGGACATGTGCACAGACTTGCATATTTAAATATTTGTGATCACACCTACGAAGCAAACATAGGAACAACTAAGACAACAGAAAAGTGTTAATGCAAAAAAAGAACACTGAGAACAATGCTACACCTTACATCATTTGCGTGATCATGATTCATGACTACCCACGAATTTGATGATGATGATTAAAAAAAGGTCCGTAGACATGTTTTGAATTTAATGAAGCCCATAAATTGAATGAATTATACGAAAATATTGAACAAATATAAACTTGGGTTGATGATATTTTCCTTTGTATTCGCAGCAAATGCAAATTATGAAGAGGGCCTGAGGTCATATGAAGGGCTATTGAAGTATACATAAAGGGCTGGAGATTTAGGCAAAACTCAATTTTAAATACTATGTGATAGATTGGCTAATCGCTTAACTCTAAAACAAAGTGTGACTAAAATTTCAACCCCAGATGAGATCGATGACAATCTCAAGACGTTCCAAGTAATATAAAGCATATAAATATTGTGCCTGTTTATATATAACGTTGAGTTATGTAAGATTAAAAGTGGTTTTCTATCCCATTAGAAAAAACTCTTTCTAGTCAATAAACTGCTTTATTTGCTGCAATTATTCCGTCAAAATAAAACAAAATAGAAAAAAAAATTGATTTATTATATACATACCATGGATCTCACGTGACAAGAACTATGTTATCTGATTAAAATTGAGTTGAGAATTTCTGAATTGAATTGATGTAAACTATGTTCATGTGAGGAAACAGGAAATATCAACTATATTATAGGTCAAACTATGCCCAAAGGTTGGATCTTACGCAAGAGTACATCGGGAAACTCTGAACTGAAGATTTTATTTTCAGTTCTTAATTAATTACCTCCTCAATTTTTTTTTGAAAAAATATTTAATTACTTAGATGATCCTGTCTTTCTTGAGGTAAGAGTTCTAGCTCTTGGGGTATTTAGTAAAGTGGAATCTTGCACATGACCTCCTGATCCATATCCCTCCTATGTCTATGTTACATATTAAAAACCAGGCTATCTCTAGTTTGCAAATTCTATAACCTTAACGTCTATTTATTGTGCAACATATTAATTATAAATTCTCAAGTCTTAGACAATGTTCTCGAAAATCTCTTCGATAACTCTTTGTTCAAGCTTAAGGTATGCCTTTAGCATGGAAAAGGAGTAGGCTGTTTCACTAGCTTCTTTTACTAACTCCAAATGTTTCCAATAAATAAACTAGGATTTAATGTCAAATTATAGCATTTTTCAACAAACTAAAGTATTAATTACCCTATTCTCTTGCAATCTTGACCTGGAGCAAAAAGCGAAGAATATTTGCCAACCATATGATTAGTCAATAATGAAAGGCATCATACACAATCAGGAAATGCTAAAGAAAGCAGGGTACAAAGGTTCAGATTCATACAAACACAACACAAACTTAGATGCTGATTGCTGAACTTACAGTCCCCAACATTTCAAATAACAGATGATGGCCTGCCTTTGGGTTCACCCTTTTCTATTGTTCTTGGTTTATAGGCCATTAAGCACACCATAGTTTGTGGTTTTGTAGGCTGCCTGTATCATTTCAACTTAAACTTTTGACCAGTAAAAAGAAAACTGCAAAAGTAGTGCAAAATGAGCATCGTTTTATTTTCATTAATCAATATCAAAATGCAATCATGTTGGAATGAAAGTGATGTGATTAGGAAAAGTTGAACTAAAAATGTGAATACAATTACTAAAAAGATTTCGTTTTAGGCCTTGCATAAAATGGGATCAGAATGTGTGCCAGTGAGAAATGAATTGAGGACAGGGGAAATGCATACTTATTTGGAAAAAGGGATATCGGCTGTGTTCTATGTGAAATGTATGTATACATACATCTAACCGATATAACTAATTTTAGACTTGATCACCCATTTAAAACTGAATGATACAGATGACTAGTACTAGTAGTTAAATGATTAATATCAGCATGTATCAGTATTTTGATAGTACATGTACGATCCAAACAGGATCAACAAGATGCTTATGTAAAAAGATCGACATATATACATGCATACATACTTTTTTAAGAAGGTATACACACATACGCACGCATTGGAAAATGCTTTGGACACAAATAACATATTTATGCATTCTTCAACTGCCCAGTTGGGTACCTCACTAATTGTAAGGCCTAGAATTCTATAAAATATCAAAGTCGAGATTCTCTTCAAATCGAAGTAAGCCTTCCAAGACTATAATTACGATCCCAAGTTAACAAAGAAAACAAAACTGTATCCAGTCCAGATATCCCAATCTCCAAGCCAAAATACGAGTCATGAGGAAAAAGTGACTCGATGCAATTAGAATGCCAATGTATTCAATCATACAATAAGCATCCAACATACAACAGGCTTAAAAAAGGTTTGCTATCAAAATATCAGATAGCATATCTTGCTGTAGAAATTACTCGCAATGCACATAAGAAAAAGACGAAATTAGTCTTGGAAGACTGGTGACGAAAAACTTGGGATACACATTAACAGCTCAAACATTGCTTTCAAGAGAAAATTTAGGAACTACTTCTCAAGCATAAGGACTTTTTACCTATATGTGAAATTTCAATATGTTTTAGTTAATTTACAAAATCACTTAAGCAATACATGAGTTCTTGTATAACCAAATATCAAAATCCACCAAATCCAAAGGTTCAAAAATGTTAGTTGATGGTGACATGTTGATGTATATATAAACACAACCAAGAGAAAAGCAGCACATTTTCAACTGAAGAACAACTGTTAATTCCAATGAAAGGATTCCATACTACGAAAATTAATCAATGGCCTCCATTTATCAGACAAATTATAAAGGTATGTGTGACACGAGAAATACAGATTGAAGCAGTTTTCTTGTGCAATCAAATAGAATTTGGCCTACTTTGACATGAGTTTATAGACAGACTCCGGCAACTTTTTATCAGAAAGATAACTGATTCTCTTTGTTGTTGCAATACAATATTTCCATAAGAAAGGCAATGCGGAGTACGGAGTCCAACTCTTTAGAAAATAATCAAGAACTGAACAGATGCTCGCTTCTGTTGTAATTGAATTGAAAACCAATTGTTGGAACATGTATCTATGGATGTAAAAAGACTTGATATTTTCACAAACCTACATGAGATGTTCATGACCTTCATTAATTTTAAAACCACTGTCGTTCATACTGGGTCACACATAATTGAGTGATTATAGAATCTTTTTAAGAAATTAATAGCAACATGGAGTTTCACAAAAGATCAAGACCCAAATGAGAGCATTAAACAACTGACCGCAGTTGTAGCGTAGGGCTCATGTCATATGACTTCTCACGAACTGCCTGCTTGCAAAAAAGTTCAGAATATTATGAATCCAAATCAAATATCAGATTCTTTAATGAAATTAATTATTTCATGCTACACAATAATTAGCATGATATTATTTCTGCCAAGGCAACAGAAGTATTTTGTTGTCACAGGAAAGATGATCCATGGAGGGGATTTAAGGTTTATTATCACAGTGCCAGAATTTAAAGAAAGGGTGTAGTGAACAGTAACATAGTTGAATAAAGTCCATGTGAAAAGTCTTCAATAGTCAGCATTTAGCTTTCATTGAATTCTAGAACAGTATCAAAGTGAATATATGATATTTTTTAGTGTGTACCGACATCCTTATTTTTCATTCTATACATCCCGTTAATATTATAAGCCAAAATATGTTGAAGACAGTGAATTTCTAGAAACTAAACTTTCAGGCATATGGAAAGTTTATCTTAGTTTGTCTCGCTCATTGAATTATTCCCCTTAACCTTTTTTTGTTTGTCTTCTACTTGGTAATATTGATGTCAATATATAAAGGTGAAAAATGCAGTGACTCATGAAATCTTGCCAAATGTCATATTCTGGTTCATGGCTGTACCTTGTCTGAGAATGGTTGATAGTTCACTAGGCATGGTAACTGAATATGGGTTCTTATGCCATTTGCTTACAAACAATTTTCTTTATGTATGAAGAAATGGGACGGAAAAAAAACAGAAATGCAAAGAAGAAGGTTAGAAATTCTAGAATATCACAAGATGACCAATTGAATGCCATAAGCAAGCTATGGGGGCATGAATTTAGTATATATAAGATCAATATCAGGAAAGCAAAAAGGAGCCACCTGGTTATCGCACACCACACAAAGAAATATATGCCTTTGTTGTGAAAGAACAGCAGCAGTTGGATTACAGGGGAGACAGGATAGTGAAGTCATCAGTTGTTGGGAGTTGGGACATCTTTCTTATATTAGGTTAGTTGAGTCCGGCAATAGCATTAACCGTACAAACGATGTAAATAGTAACTACTGGCATGGAAGCAAAACAAATTATCTGATACGACATGTTAACAAATAAATTAATAAAATATTGGATGAGAGTAAAATAGCATAAAACAACATTCTAAAAAAAGCATAAAAGAAGACAATTTAACAAAAAGCAGTTGTAATGTCTTCATTCAACTTCAAATTTTAGGAATCTTTCATGCATATACAGCATCAATGATGGGTTAAAACCTGATACAGAAGAGATTACTTTAACAAACATGACACTGAATAAAGCAAATAGTATATTTACAATCTAATGGACTTCTAATTTGCTGGCAAGCTATGATATATTAAAGTCATATTAAAACTTACCCTGTTCAACTGAAACTCATCTCTGTTGATTTCACTGCAATCTTTACCTTCCTCCTAAACATAGTAGCAAGAAATCATAAAGAAAGACCAAATTAATATATTTCAAGAAAAAACTGATAGATCTACCACCGTAATTTTCTTCTGTGCAAAGAAAATCAAACATGAATAACTGCAGACTAATTATACAAAATACGGAAGTTTTTGCTTCGAAAATATAAAGAAGTTGCAGAAGCTTTTTCCTTCCACTATATGTTTTCTTTCACATGCATTCACTTTGCAGTTTGATACCAATTGCAGCCATCAAAATCCACCAGCCTGCTGCTTAATGCATCAGTAAAGAGCAAGTCATGCTACAAATCTGAGTACTTAAAATTCCTGAAACTGATCTTCCATTCTTAAGAGACATGCATAAGAATTAAGACAATTTCCAAGGCTGAACAAAAGTTGCAAGAATCATCAGCTCAAATTTAACATAAGTAACACAGTTATTTATCTTCCGATTGAGTATCCTGAAGACAATGTGTTTCATTCACAGAGGAGCTGCATTCATATAAAATCCGCCCCCAACAGAAGGGGCAAACTCACAAAGGGGAGAAGGAACATTGAGAGAACACAGTGATGTTCTCGGAATCTTGACATCTATTTCAACAGATAGAATTTATAAGGGTTGTAAAAGAAATGGAAAAACAAATTGGGAGACCTCACTCAGATTGCTGAGAACAAATCACTCACTAAACTCTGTTAGCATTCGCTCAGAGGGCATAATGGTGAGAGTAAAAAGTGTTTGCTTTCTAGAGCTCTACTCATTCTTCCAAGCATGTAGTATCAACGAAAAGCCGAGGCCTCGCAACTGCGAATCCTTGGACGCCTGCGACGATGACCAGGGCAACAACTTCTCGGCCGAGACGCAGGTCTGAAACATGAAGACCGCGTTGGCGGCGGGCGCGCCGAAGAGCCAGTTGTGCACGTCCCAGAAGACCTCGACTGGGAGGCCGTCGACGAGGATGGTCTGGTTCCCGCGGAACTTCCAGGAGAGGCGCTTCACCTGCATCACCCGCTTCTTGTCGATCCTGATCTCCAGACAGGGGTCCTTGAGACCGACGGTGTCGCACTCAATGGCGACGTCGTGGGACTGTCCATTGTCGCAGAACTGGGCCTTGGTGCAGTAGACCTTCTTGCCGTAGATGTGCTCCCGTTTGGCGACGAAGGCGGCATTGGACGGGGGAGGGCTGGCGTTGGTCTTGCGGTAGGCCTCCTTGGTGAGATCGCCGAGGAGGAGGACCATCTCCAGATCGAAGACCACGGCGACGTAGAAGCCTCCCAGGGGCTCGGGACCGAGGCCGAACCTTGCAGCGGAGAGGTCCCAGTAGACATCCACCTTGCCGCCGCCGCTCTCCACGTCGAGGATCTTTGATCCCTTGCGCTTGGAGAAGAGCCAGGGCTTGATGTCCACCTTGCAGAGGCACTGGCCGGAGGCGGAGTCGTCGACGGCGAGGCTGAGACCTTGGCCCATCAGCGTCCGGCTCCAGGTCACGCTGATCAGGCAGGGGCGGCCGCAGAGGTGCGCCTGGTACAGGCAGGTCACCAGGTTCTGGGACGCCTTGCCGGCGGCGCTGGAATCCGAGACTTGGACTCCGCTCTCCCCGAAGCACGATGGGAAGTCCCTCATTTCCAGAAACCAAGTAAAGCCGACAATTTAGAACAGTTGCCCAAATCCAGCAGCTCAAAAATCTATACAGATACGCCCCTCGAATCCAAGAACACCGGCAGCAGAGATAACAACAACTCAACAGTCCTCGAGTGCACTCACAGCAGTGACCGTCTCATCATCATCCGACCAACAAGCCCCAGCAAAAGGAAGAAAGATCGAAACTTGAAAAGTCCTTGTCACAGCGTGAGAGAAACGAAACAAAACAAATCGAAAAAGGTCTAAATGGTGGAGATGATGATATGATGAAAGAAAAAGGAGAGGCAGGAGGAGAAGCCCATGTCAAGCACCCAGTTTGCAATTCAATTGATGTCTTTCCTTGAAGGAGACAAGAGAGAGAGAGAGAGAGAGAGAGAGAGAGAGAGAGAGAGAGAGAGAGAAAGTGCTGAAACCAGAACGGAAAAATAAACAGTCAGGTTGTTTTGTTCGACTACCAAGGGGGAAGAGGAGGAGGAGGAGGAGAGAGAGAGAGGAGAGAGGAAGAGGGAAGAAGACTAGTTGGCTACTTGTTGCAGTAGTGGTAGGAGTAGTGCAGTAGAGTAGTATCCTATAGGGTACAGGACAGAAGGTGCTCTTCCCCCAAAACAAGTAGCAAAGATTGGGGAATGTGGGCAGTAAAAAAAAGAAGAAAAAACAAAAAACAAAATGGAATAAAGAAAATATGAGAGAGAAAGGGAAAGGGGGGAGAGAGAGAGAAAGAGACCTTCCCCCACAGACCCTGTTAAGGCAGACAGATGAGCAGTCTCTTACTCTGTCCAGAATGACTCCACAGCCAACTCACTTAGCAGTGTTTGTTATGAAGGGCAGTAGTGAACTGAAGTGATGTATGTAACATATGTGCCTCACTCTGTGTTTTGTGGATCTTCCTCTTTCCTCCTCCTAGCACAAAATACACCATTATAGCATGCAATCACGGGGCATCATCACTACCCACATCACATTTCATGGCTAAACCCTCACTCTGTTATATATTAGTGCTGCAGCAGTCCTCTCTCCTCACTCACTGTGATCACCTTCACAGAGTCTACTTGCATTTGCATGCCTTTATTCCCTGCACAAAGCCAGTACTGTTATCACATGAAAAAAAAATAATAATAATAATAATAATAATAATAATAATAATAATAATAATAAAAGACAGTTTTTAAAAGCCAAAATCTTACTACAGTCAGTTATAAATCCTGCAAATCTCAGTGCCTGTGCCAACTTGAAATTTACAGTCGGATGGAAGCCATATTATAAGCGATCATACAAATCATATTTGATGATCTAAATATTTACCAGCCTCAAGCCACCATAAGGAAGTATGATATGGTACCCCACAAAGCCAGCACCTTTGTGGCTGTAAGAGAAGGTATCTAAGGCAGCAATGCAGTTAGCTTTATTCCATGTTTAAGCAAAGTACAGATATAACATCAAACAGAAGGCCTATTGAAACTACAATAACTTTGAATTTTCTTCTTCTTCCTTATGTCACACTCCATGATCTTATTAAGAATTGGATCTACCAGCAATTAACTAATACTCTAATGATCAGTTACCTTTATGCCAGGTATGAACTATAAACTAAAAGATTCACCACCAGCCAATTAAGTAGATCAGAAACTCGAGCAATGAATGGAAGAAGAACTATTCTGTTTTAATTTTTCTCTTCCTTTGCATGTATACATCTGGGGTCCATGGATAACTGCACCCACGAGGTGGCATTAATTGGCGAAAATATAAGATGGCAAACACTCCTCCATCCCTTTGCTCCACTCCTTCAATTTGAATGCT
The DNA here is from genome assembly GCA_001647135.1 of Pontederia paniculata. Taxonomy (NCBI): domain Eukaryota; kingdom Viridiplantae; phylum Streptophyta; class Magnoliopsida; order Commelinales; family Pontederiaceae; genus Pontederia; species Pontederia paniculata. The sequence continues at coordinate 4,279 of LTAE01007787.1, read as the reverse complement.
CAACTTTCTCTCTCCTCCCCCCAACATGAACTTGGAGTGAGATGGAAGAGTACTCCCCCGGCATCAATAACTCACTCCATCACTTCCTCTGCAAAGCTAACTGGCGAACCGACGATATGTGCACGCTGACACACTTCACTCTGAGGGAGCATCTTTGTGTTGTGCTGATCATTGCAACATTTTGGCAGAACAATGTGGGTTAATTTACAGACTCCTAGGGAGGACAGTAATCCTCTCGGAATAATTTATCCTTCTCCCTAAAGATTCCAACTTCTGAGCGTACATGGAGAAATGCTACAATTTTTTAGCTTTAAATGTAGTGTGGCAGGAGAAAATTAAACTCATGTTATCAAATTAATTTGTGCCCAGTGTTTCAGTAATGAGCTTTCTTTTTGTAAATCCCTCTTTTGCAGCGGCCTTCCTGTGTGCCATACGGAGGAGATAGTTGAGGCTCAACTACCTCAAATTATTTTCACAACTTTTTTTTCTACTCAAACTCGAAACTATTCATTTTTAATATTATCGATGTTTTATTTATATCTTAAAATTTCGCGATACGACTAGAAGGCTAGATCCTTTTAACTGATTTCAATCTTAGATAAGATGTTAGGAGAATGATATAGGAATGATTAGTATAATAATTTAAATACTTATTATCATTATTATATTTATATTTATGATGATAATTCAAATAAAGTTTAGCAAAATTTTCTCTTTTTATTATATATAAGGTTATAATAATATATTTTGGCTTATAACTCCATGAAAGTTTAATTTAAGAGTTTATGCTAAAACATATGTTTTGATTTTTTAAAGTATATTATTTTGTTAATGCATATGATCTTATTTCTAGATCTTAACATCCTCTTATAATTTTATTATCATTTTGAACTTAATAATCTTGCTAATTTCATTATCGCTTAACTTCCCATTCAAATTCGCTAAATAATTGACACAATTAATATACGAGGAGATTCGTATCACTGTCTCACCAGGATAACACTGTGAGATTCAAATATAGAACTTCTAACTCACTCCAAGTCGTCTTTTAAGTCATGTTGGTACTACCTAATGGATTTGTCATTAGAGAGAGAGAGAGAGAGAGAGAGAGAGAGAGAGAGAGAGAGAGAGAGAGAGAGAGAG
>LTAE01007786.1:0-21989 GCA_001647135.1 Pontederia paniculata | reverse complement strand
TGATGATATTATGTTGTATATACGGATTTTTCTAGAAATGGATGAAACATTTTAACCTGGTTTGATAATTTGCGATAGAATAGCGACATAAATACGATACCATTTTCGAAAAAAATATGATAATTAACGATAGTTTACCATCAAATTAGTGACAGATTAACGACAAAAGTAGCGACATATCAGCGACATATTAACGACAGATTTGCGACGCGTTAGAGACCAATTCAGAAAAAACCTTTTCGTTTACCGACGGTTTAATGACAGACTAGCGACAACTTAACTACGGTTTAGCGACAAATTTAATGACAGGTTTTTCTATCGCTAATAGCGACATGATTTTTGCGACAGTTCTTTGTCGTCGCATTGCTATCGCTAAGTTGTCGCAAACATATTTAGCGATAGATCGTCGACGGTTTAACGACAGAATTTTTTGTCGCTGAATCCTAATATTCTTGTAGTGGAAACTTTTTCTTCCCCTCTTAAAAGCTTTCATAAAGGACGGCTTTTGTTTGCAATTTAAGCTTATATGGAGAGGCATGATATTCTTTCATAAAATATCAAATATAATCTAAGATTCCGTTTGTTTTGAAAATTGATGTTCTTTTATCAAAGTTTGATGACAAAGGAGATTTAAATCAATGATATTTAAGTTTTCTTTGATCAAAGTTTAAAACGAAGAGCTTTGAACAAAATCGTTTCCAAAAGAAACATTTTCCTATTTCACATTCTTTCTCATATCACACATAAAAGAAACTAATTTATGCATAATTTTATTTTATGTTCTTGAACACAGTTAAGCTGGAAAATAAGAAACAAACATATATCATAGTTTTATTTTTCTTTGAATTTATTTTGCGCAAACAAAATCTGAAATTTTTATTGTAGATGTTAAAAATTCAGTTCATTAGTAACTTTCTTACTCCTTGTTATTTATTTCTGAGAGGACACGGAAGGTTTTTGTTTCACTTATCATTTAAGGGTTCTCATCTTTAGTGTTATTTAAGATTCGATCTCAGCTCTCCTTGGAGAATGTCAAGGAACATGAATATACAAATTATTGGACTTGATAAAAAAAATAAATTTAACTAGATAAGATTTTGATTTGATAAATAAATTAAATAAGATAGGACTTCATTTGATAAAGCGGTTTGTTTTCACATGAAAGAAAAATATTTTTCTTTTTTGGAGGAGAAGGTGATGAGACATAAGAGAGAAAATTTGTTTTTCTTGATGCTTTTAGCCACGGATTTCGTATGAAATTTTTTTTGTATAATGATAATAGGAGTAAAGAAGAGATGACTTTTAAAAAAAATAAGACAGTTTTTTTTTGAAAAGCAATGAATCAAAATTATAGTCATATTGAGAGAATTTTAAATTTTTTTTGATACTGTAGTAGTAATTACTAATATTATATTTTCTATTTATTTGGTATTTTTAAAATAATATCTTTTTACTATTTATATTAATTTATTATTTTATATTTGAGTAAATTTTGAATGACTTTTTAATCATTTTTTGCATAATAAGTTGCTATATAATATCTCATTTGTTATCTTTTTGATTAGATGTCTTTCATGTAAACGTGATATCTATTTTGTCATATATTATTTTCTGTGAATGATATTAAATTAAAATTATTAGATTTATACAAATGTTTTATCGAAATTATATATTTTGAATGAAAAATGATATATATTAAATAATAAAACTTTTTTAAGTATGAAATAAGTCTTCCTTAACGAGGCTTGGAATTGACGGCCCAAGTGAGTTTGGCCCAAGAGAAGTCGCATGACCCCCTCGCACTTCACGGGAAGGCAAAGGGAAGAGTTAATTTATACCGCCGAAACAAGGAAATGGACAAGGGGAAGGTTATTTATTTCTCTGCCGTCGCCGTCGCCGTCGCCGTGGGAGAAGATGAAGACTCGAGCGAACAAGAAGCGGACGAAACCACCCGCCGGGGCCAAAGCTCTCTCGACCAAGAAGCCGGCGAAGCTCAAGGCCAAGAAGAAACCCTCCTCTTCCAAAGTTAACTATGACCGCAAGAAGCCGAAGAAGCCTCCCACTGCCTTCTTCTACTTCCTGTATGTCTCCTCCCCCTCCACTTTCCACTAAGCTTTTCGTTTGTTTCAGCCAATTTTATCTTCCTTCGATGACACTATGTAGTTTTTTTTAGTGTGTGTGAATTATACTGCATCGTTTTGGTTCATTTCTTAACGCTTCTCAGTTAGGGTGTGTCTGTGGTTCGATTTCGAAGTCCACAGTGTTTGATAGTTCTTGCTTGGCCTCCGAAGACCACAAATTCGGTTGATCTCCTTCTGGTTACAGTTTTTTTCTTCCTTTCGTCCTCTTAAAGGACGACGAATGACGGTCTGTGAAGATGAAGTGTGGCAATATCTTACAGTTAGGTAGTTGTTATGACTAATGGATCAATCAAGGTTGTTAAGTTCGAATTTCTATCTAAACTCGTTTTAGGGGTAGATTCGCATCGTAAAATCGATACGTAAAAACTTAGAATTTAGATATAATATTAATTTAATGATAATAAACGTCCAAATGATATTAAATATGATAATAAATATGTAAAAAAACTAAATTTACATTATAAATCAATAACTGAAATGTCACTAATCCATTCTAAGCTTGCCAAGTTCGAACATACATGAAGATTTACTTAAATTCGCGTAAATGTTTGTATAGTAAACTCATAAATTTTATTTACTAATAAATAAATTGTATAAAATAAGTACCATATTCATTATATGATATTTTCTATTAAGTATTATTATTTTGTCGTCATCATCGACATAATTTCCATAAAAAATAAAATATTGCATCCTTATAATAAATCGTTCATAATGTTATCTAATTTTGTTTAGTATTATGATCCAAAGAATGAATAATAAAGAAAAATTATTAGCAATTTAATATTAATAAATCACTTCAATAATATTATATTAATGTATATTTTTTTTCTATCATATTTCAATTTATTACAATATCATAGNAAGAAAAATTATTAGCAATTTAATATTAATAAATCACTTCAATAATATTATATTAATGTATATTTTTTTTCTATCATATTTCAATTTATTACAATATCATAGTTTTAAGATTTTTAATAAGATTAGAATTTAAAAAAAATTACAATGAAAAGGATAAAAGAAAAAGAAAAGCAAAAGGTAAAAAGACAAAAAAAATAGAAAATTAATAATACAAATATAAAACTTAGCAACACTAGGATTTGAACCCATGACCTATTGATGGTAATGACAAGTACCAAATAAAAAATCCATCAATCCACATGTGTACTAAATTCGTCGAATCTACTACTTAACTCGTAAGTATGAACGTTCTACACGTTTTTACGAGTTGAAACGTATCTAGGTCAGTTTTTACCCCTATTTCCGATTTTAGGCCGAGTCAACTCGTTTTGGTACCCTAGAAACGTGAAAACGTAAGTTTTTAAGCATTAAAACTAGTTTTTGATAACCTTGGGATCAATCATATTGTGGATAATTGACTTCAGACTTGGAAGATGCACTGTCTGCTGTAATTTCTGATAGAATATGAAATGTTATTCAAGTTTTAATCTTGAGGTGTAGGATTTTCTTCTTTTATAAGCTTTCAAGCTTATGAAATAGCATAATGTTTCCAAAGATTCCTCTGGAGAAAGCGCAAGAGGAAAATGTCTTAGTAGATTGATTTTTCCTAGGGAAGAAGTGAAAAAGGAGATAACATAGCCTGGAAGCCGACCACAATAGCAGTTCCAATAAGATAGAGATCTTTTATCACTGATAACGAAAATCTGCTTTCATTGGAATGACATCTTTTTTCCTCAGTAATTTGAAATGACATCTTGTGATAGCCATCTTGTTGTGTAGCTAAATTAGACTGGAAATTTGTTATATCCAGATCAAACTATGTTGTCGGACTGAATTTTTTGGCTTAGAAGATGAATCATGAACGTGAAATATTAGGCAATAATCATATACTAAGACGAGTGACTGGTCTAGTATTCCTCCTTTTTTGTTGCTTGTGTCGACAAAAGTTTTCTGGCCAAGCTAGAAGTAGTCCTGCAATTTGAAGTCCCTCTTCCTTTACTATTTGTATTGGGCATTCCTATTGTAAAACCAAACATTCCAAGTGATTTCAAATTTCTTCCAGTTTCGTTCTTTTTTTGAAGATAGGTAAACATTCATAATGTTTCAATCACCTTAAATGTTGCTAATATAGATTTTAGATGTACGCACTTTCTCCCAAGTTTCTAGATTTTGGCTTTTGAAAGATGTAAAGAAACAGGAAAGTTTCACAAACTAATGCTTAGTGAGGTCTCACATTAGATGGAATAGACATCAAACATGAATTACTTTACATGATAATAATTTGGAAGGACTTTGGCATTTGTCCTGCATGTCATTATGCTACCAGGTACTGTGACTTCAAAATTTTCCCACTAGTATTCACATGTAGGTGAAAAATAACAAGTATGAGAACTCCATATGCTAGCTCTATTTGTTGAACTCTTCCAAGATTTTTTTCTCTGGACTCTGATTTTATTTTATTTGCTGAAAGACTTTAAACTTATTCCTTCTTGTTTATCATTATTATCACGTGTCAATTATAAAGATATTGGGTTTTCTTTGTGTTCATGCAATAAAACTGATGTTTTTGTTCAAAGGGAAGATTTTCGGAAGACTTACCAACAAGAGAATCCAGATGTGAAGTCAATGTGTGATGTATGTATTGCCATCTCTTATGAAGTTTTCTTTGCAAATTTGATTTATCTTTTGATACATGAAATCAATAACCTTCCTTTCCAGATTGGCAAGGCTTGTGGAGAGAAGTGGAAAACATTGTCTTTTGAGGTTAGACTTCTGCTATTCTTCTTTTGGCCATGTTATTTTAGTATCTTTACCAAACAAGTCATAACATGTCCTGTTTTCTTGGTTGGAGTTTTAAGGATAAAACATTTGGTCTTTGTATTTACTAAGAGAACTTTCAACTACCAGCATATCATATGGATATTAAATGCAAAGGGGCAGCTGAAATTTTTTTTTTTTTTCTGTTCAGCAATGATGTTTTCATAAATCTTCTTTTTTGTGCGATCCACATTTTACTTGTACGTTCCCTTCTGACTTTAATTTGTACATTTTTCTGCATCTTGGTTTAGCAGGATAACAACTATAAGTGTCTCATCATCCTTTTTAATTCTCAAAAGAAAAAGTTAATATCATGTGTGTACAGTAGAAAATGAATACAGGACCATACGGTGGATAATATGTGTTTGTTGCATAGATGATAACTTGATAAATTTATGCCTGGTGGTAGTTCGTTGGAGAGGTGTGATGAAGCTGCTGCCCAAGGTGGGACCATTCTTCTCTGCTACTCTAGGGTGGATGTGGGTTTCTATTTCTGATGGATGGTTGTACCTCCACCGGTCCTCTATCCATTTCCTTCCAACGACTTTATTCTCTAGCAACCAACCAAGGCAGCACTCTTTGAGACCATTTGTTTGGGTCTGGCTCGCAAGGATGCTGGATACCTCTCTTCATATTTGCTCTTTTGAATTGGCATATTGATGACCTCATGGCTATTTTGGAGTGTCTCACTGTTTTCTCGTCCAATAGTCCACAACAAGATGCGTGGAGAGGTAGACCAAAAGATTCTCGATTAGGGAGGCATATAAATTATTAGCGATTGCTGATTGAATGGAGGATGAGGTAAGGGATGATTGCTGATTGAGCTAGTGTACTAGGGACCTCTGCTTATCAAAATGTTCGGGTGCCTATTGTGGCATCAGAGGCTACCCAACACGTGGTTGATGCAGTGTGTGTCATGTGTGATGAACACGAGGAGGACATAGATAATTTATTTTTGGTGGTTCTATTCCTCGGCAGGTATGGGCTCAATTTGGTGCAGATGGTTGGAGTTGAGTTCTGTATCAAGTTTTTTGGAGATTCTTTAGATTTGGTGGATGATCGATGAATATTCAGGTGTATGTATCCAGACAAAATCGGGCTGAACCACTAGCATTTCTGTGGACCATTAATGCAATGACTGAATCTTTAAGGGAGAAAGGAGCCCTGTGGATGACATGGTTGGCAGTAACTTGATCCATGAACAGAGGGGGGAGGTTACATTAATGAGCATGTAATACAGTTCCATCTCACAAATATCAACAAAATAGGATGACCACACACCTTGTCGGCCATCCTCTCTTCCTTGTAAAAGAAACTATGGCTTTCTCATAAATGGCATATATTATGGTTGATCACATTTGTTCACATATGCATGCCTCTTTTCCATTGCTTATTAGTATTCTTGGAGGTCTTAGCCAGAGCTTAAAACTCATCTAATAATTCGCTCTTGTTGCATATTAAAACCATAAAGTGGTGCCAGACATCACATTCCTAGAATCTAACAAGCAATTATTTTCTAACCAGATGCTAGAGCTGCATAACCTTCTGCTTCTTCAAATATCTTGTCATGCACTGAAACTATGAACATTCTGGCTACTTTATCGTTTTCCATTTTCTCTTTGGAGTAATTCATTATTTTAGTTCGGTGAAACAACGTGACTACTCTTCAAGGAACAAGGAAAAGAGGAGCTGGTCGCACACTGTCAATTGCTTTAATCTATTTTTTTGTTTTGTTTGCAGGAAAAGGTTCAATACTATGATATAGCTACAGAAAAACGTGCTGAATTTGACCAAGCCATGGCAGCATATGTCAAGAGGAAGGTTGATTTTCTTTATTATGTGACTTTTCCTCTAAAGTTTTCTTTTATTCTCTTGTGAGATTGTAAACTAAGATTATGTTATCTTTCAGGAAAGCCGTGAATTTTCGGAAGAATCTGATGACTATGATTGATCAAACAAATGTGACCGGTACCAAAGATGCAAAGAAGAAATGCATCTATTGTAAATTATGTTGTTTCTTTCTAACGGGATAGACATTTCTTCTCTTTGATTGTATTTCAATGTTAGAGCAGTTGTATATGTCAACATCTGGCTACTGATGTCTCTGCTGGTACTATGACATTCTTGTTCGTATGCTAGTATTCTTAAATCAATTAGCATTTGTATGCATGATCGAAACAAAAAATGGAGGTTTTGCTGACAGATAGATGGCGCTAGCTTTCTAAGAGATTTTTGACACAGACCGTTTCAGTATGCAGTATTAGCTCCTGTTTATGCCGTGGAACTGCTGTAGTTGTGATCCAAAAGCTTATCAATTGTCTTGTTGAATGTTAAAATCCATTCGTAATAATATCTTAACACGGCATTCATCAAATTGAATTAGTTACAAAAGGTGTAAAGCCCCAACTAGCAAGTGCATTAATGGTTGCTAATTAGATGAGTACAATGTGAAAGAATATATGTTACCCATAGTTAAGGAATGTGTGCATAAACTCAGGGATCATGTATTTCACTTCTTCCTTCAGCTTCATGATACAAGAATATTTGGATATTTTTTTGTATATATTCATAATTTGGAGTCCCTTCTTATATGCGTATAAAATTTCAGAAAAGAAAATATACAGGAGAAAAAGAAAATTTTTGCGGAAGGTGACATATTGCTTCTGCTATATATCATTCTATATACAAGTATGCGAAATCATATTTTATCTTTAACAAAAAGAGAACGAGAACATGCTGAGATTCCTGTATTTTATTCATTATAGATCTCATACATGGAACAAGCTTTAGAGTTCTCCATATGCTGACTTCTTTCTTCGTCCAGGCGGCCGTCATCAAAATTCTTGGAGTAGCTGATGGCGTCGTAACCAAACGTGAGCTGTTTGGAGCAGTAGACGCTCTTCCCTTCCTTCAGCAACCTCCTGACAACATTTCGCCATCTCCGGTGGCTTCTCTCGGGGCCGCTGTCGGCGCGTTGAAGGTGGTGGAAGCGGCAAGGGTCGCGGGGCAAAGGGAACAAGCAAGAAGGAAAGGCCATGCAACCGGAGAAGTACGAGGCGCGAGCCATTGGATGTTGATCAATCTCCATTTCGTTGATGTTTTAGTTAGTGCTGTGAGTGAGAAGGCCGGCAGCTTCTTGGTGTTAGTATATATAAGAAGAACGGGGGGACAGTGCATGTTTAGGTGGATTCATGTACAAATTTAATTAGCTCTGTGGATTAATATATACATGTGCAGTAGCATGGACTAATTTTAATCCTCCACAGTCCCTTGCACGCTAAGAGTTCTCGAGCATCGAACTCCCAAGTTGCATAGGAAGCATTTCCTTCTCTTTTCTCCTTTACGTGATATATAAAATAAAAGAACAAACACATACGAGGTGTCTTATGCAATACGACCTTGTTATATCCTAACGAAGTCATATGTCGCATACGGGTAGGGTGTCATTGTCCAGGCAGTTCTTCTTTTTTATTTAAAAAATTAGAACCATCAAAATTATAGCACATATAATGAAACATCATTAATCCTTTAGATGCATGATATCACCATTCTAGCTAACGGCAAAATGGCCATATATATGACACTTATATTGATTGAGGGTTAGATATCAACAAAATTTGGAGGATGTAGTGACTGATTTAACATCTGCATGGATACATCATTCAGAAAGCAGTGGCACTATTTTACGCCCACTGATCGAAGCCATTGCACAAATTTTATAATCAACTCATATTTTACAGAAAGTGCTCCAATTATTCATGCCTTTATATGAGTAAGTTTTTTAATTTCTTGGGTGTAAAATTCATAACCACAGTGGTAACGAATTACTCCCAAATAATTAATTTTTTTTCCTGTTGTGTTCAGGAACGAGAACATTGTGCCTCTTAATCTAATTCAAGGGATAGTTTTTTTGCATACACAAAAAAATGAGCTCCAAATATATTTAGACGAAATAATCATTGATAAACAATGATATTAATATATATATATATATATATATATATATATATATATATGTATTAATAATACTTTAAGTATTAATACATCTCAAGTAATTGAGCCGCTCATCCATACGAGGCTCTCGCTATTGGAATATTGAACCTGTGAAGGATCAAAAGGATCCAAGAAATTGATTGTCGGGATTTGAAGTCGGACTCTTGAACCTTAAATGTTTGTGAAGTTTGTATTTTCTATTTTGCATTAAAAATTCTTATATAAGCTCTAAAGTATGCGTTATTTGACATTTTATATAATATTTACTTTCTTTATGAATGAGAGAATTCTATGTTTACCCGAGAAGTATAACTCCCTTAATAATAAAACTCATAATTTTTTGTATGCACATTTGATATCTGAAGTGTACACATTTTATTCTGGACAAGATTTGCCAAGTTGTTGCTGAGCTCGAACGTTGAGTAACAGAGGAATTAGTTGAAGGTGGCCAGATGGGAGGAGCCTTTTAGGTGTGTTGTGTGGAGGGAGGACAAGTTTGTTGGAATTAGTCGATGGGTGGCTTTGGTACGACGAACAATGCAACCGCCGGGCACGCAAAACCGAGGTTAGGATCCCTCCACTGGATCCTTTCGCCATGCATGCAGTGCATTGTATTCGATGGTTCATCCCCTCTTCTTTCTTCCTGTCTTGGATGTATAAGATAAACATTAAGATCTTCCACTGTTTGCTCCAACGCAACAAATCTACTGCTCGGTCTCACAAAGATTCACTGTTATTCTAATGTGTGACAAGAAAGAAAAATGAAAAGGACAGCATGATGCAAGGCAAATTGATTCCAAAATAGAACGCAAATTTCGTCTTGAATATTAATTTGTGACCATTTTTTTTTTATTTGTGACAAAAGAAGTCCACATTGGTACATTTTATACAACAGAGATGTTTAGTTTGAGCTAATTAATGGCTTAATTCATAAGGAAATTCCACTTGATCTTATGCTATGAATCATTTACATGGCATATGTATCCTTCATTATTTACATAATTATGGTTTAGAATCATTAACCTAAGAGGCTAATGCTAAACCTTTTAAGTTCTGAAAGAACTCATAAGATAATAAGTTAAGATACGTACTTTTGGCAAAAAAATGTCTAAAACACCATTGGCTTCCTCTAAAAAGGAAAAAAATACTATTAAAATATCATGCAAAAACAATCTCAAACTGGATAAATTAAATCTTATATTTTAATAACTTTATTAAACACTTAATTATGGATCACAAAAATAGGATTAAAAGATTTTTAGAAAAAAAGAGGACAAATATTTAATATCCCGATTTCTTTAAACCTTTTTTAACATAGGAATATAAAAGCAAAACTTTTTTTTCTTTATAATATACTAATTCAGATTCATGTGTTTACCTAAGGTTCTCAGATGGACTTCGTGACGGAGGCGGTGCAGGTGGCAACATCAAGCCGATTGAAGATCACCGAATTTTATTTTCAATTGAAACCATTAACGATGAAAACTTGAAACTGATTATAAAAGTTTGTTTTATATATATGTCTTGGAAAAGTAATTAAAAAATATTATGATGAATTTTATTTACCGTCGGATCAAAGTTTCATCACCTTCACGAAAAAGTTCCACCAAATATATTTCCCAACAAACAAGTAACTCATCATATCGTGAACAACATCTTTAATTTTTATCTTTGTTTTCATTTATTTTGGATAAGTTTTTTTTTTCGATCTATTTTTTTAAATCTTCTACGAGTTCTGGACTCTCTAAGTGCATGCTTATCTTAATTAGCCGCCCATATCTCGGTGTTCCATTTTACAAGTATTAACACGAAACATATAAACATACATGAAGTCCTATTTTCTCTCACATAATGACAACGTGAAACTTGTATGCATGCATGGAGTCCACATCATTTTCCAAGTTAATATCCCACTTTTTTTTCTTACCTAACCAATATCCAATTACCATCAACCAATTTATTATCCACTAATTTCTACAAGCTAATCCCACTAATTTTCCAATAAATATATATATATATATATATAGTTAAAAATTATAAACGATTTTAAGTTTTTATTTAATTAAAAACTTAATTAATTAATTAAATTATTTGTTTATTATTGAGATAAAAATGCTCACTTAATGTAGTTTTTATTAACAATTTCATAACTCTTAATTGCTTATGATTGATCAAAATTGCACTAACATTATATTTAGCAATACTAACGAATTTAGATCGTTACTAAATGTTATTGTCGCCATAGATATTTCTTTCAAACAATTATTGGCACAAATAATAATTTTTACTAATGGATTACTATTAACCATATATATATATATACACACACACACACACAAAATATACTTATCCTAATGAATTGAAAAAAAAAATTCTAGCAACAAAATGTTTGGGCTATATAAATGAGATACTTAGCTACACTAATATTTGATATTTGTTGGCATAAAACAAGTGTTTAATAATAAGTGTCGACACATCTAATATTTTTTCTAACGATTGTTGTATTCATTATTATAGATATATCAATTTTAATGATCTAAGAATTTTATCCCAACGATGTATATGTTCATTGATAAAGATATAAGAATATTAATGCTTTTTCATATCATTGGCAAAGGATAAGCTAACAGTTCCTCAAATTAATATCAATGATTTTTTTTCATTGGTAAAAATGTGTGTTAGGATATGTCATTTTTTTTGTATGTGTGTGATAAACATAATGATAATAATGGAATTGAATTTCATGTTAAAACAACGTAGGACAACAATCCATATCAATAATTCATATTAGAAGTATGATAACCATCTAATGACATTGAATTGCAATGCTCAATCTATACTTTTATTCTTCATTGATATAAGTAAATTGATACTCGATATGATGTGATAGTCTTAAAGGACTCAATAATTCATAAATTTCGATAACTCAATGTGATGAGATAACTTAGTAATGGTTCAATATATCAATATGTTCGGTAATTCAATACGACTCAATAACTCAATATACTTCATTAGTTTAATGTGATTCAATGATTCAATGGCTCAATGTAATTCAATGATTCAATGATTCAATGGATCAATATGATTCAATGTCTCAATGTGGTTCAATGATTTTTGCTTTGTGAACATTGTTCAAATAATGGAAGTTAGTTTTCAACTTCTTTAATAACTTATTATTTTGTTAGGAAGAACTCTTCAATTTTAAGATACGTCATGCAAATAATACAATTTAATGCCAATGATCAATGGGGATCAAGTCACGACAAATGCCTTCTTTAGGGAAGGAAAAATCACTCACTTAGGTGAAGTCTTTAACAATGAACGATAACAATAAACAATCATGCATTATGTATATCTTGACTCTTGTCGATGTTCAACTTTTTTCCTATGACTTATTCATTATCTTTAAGTTTTGATGAATTATGGATCACAAGGGATCAGTAGCACCGTACACGATTGAGGAGTATGGATGACTCCAAGTTGGCATAAGAAAAATCATTGATGTGCCTTAAAAAGTTATTCAATGTGATTATAGAATCCATGTGTGTCAATATGGTCTCCTTGTATGACAAAATACAATTGTATCAAAAGATTTCACATTCAATGGAGTTTTGGTTGACAATCCGATCTACCCATATTGACGGGTAAGACCATATTGGCTGATGGGCATGTCTACACTGAAGTATACCCAATGAGGTTTCGATTTGGTTGTATTAATCAATATGGCATATTAAATATGTGACTCTACAACAAAAACTATTTGATGATTTTTCGGTCTGGCTATATTGACTGATACAACCGTATCAAACGATCCGACTGAATTTTGATCCAACTGTATTGAACGTTATGACTGCATCATGTGACCAAGCGACATTTTGGTTCAATTGTATTGGGTCCAGGACAGTTTCAATATCGATCTAAAATAGAGTGAATTCTAGAAACAAGTTACTGAATAACAGAATAATACAAAATAGAATAATGCATGGATTCATAATGTAAACACAAATATATTGTCCAATCAATCCATACCATCTATAATTTCCAATGAGACCCTTTGAAAAATCTAATGTCAATTAGATTGGCGATTGATAAGAAGTTTTGATTTAACTAGAAATCAGATCCAAAGTTTAGTTCCATTTAATACACCTTGTGAGATGCTAAAATTGGTATTCTATCTCCCAATCCTATTCGATCCTCAGTCCCTTCCTCCCTGTTGGTCGTATTTTGCAATTTGATCACTTTTTGCAATATCTTACATTCAAAACAAGAAGAGAGGAAGAACAAGGATAATAATGGAGACTTACCCAAAATGAAGAAGAAGAAAACTGTAGAAATGAAGAAATGTGAGTGGGAGAACGAGGGACAAGGAGGAAAATGAGAGAATTTTATGGGAAAAAAGAGGAGAGAATGGAGACTTTGGCCACTTGCCTCTTACTTTTTAGAAACTTTATACTATTATTATTGTTATTATTATTTAGGCATTACATGATGTTTAAGTGGCAAAAGCAAGTAACGTGTATATATGAACATGCACGACATTAGGGACGGAATTAAGATTGAATATATTAGTGGAGCTCGAGATATATAAAAATATAAAATAATTTATTTTAGTGATAATACTTTTTATAAAAAATTAACACATAACAAAATGTCAAATAAATATTTATATTTTGAATAAGGAATAAATTATTTTATATTACAATTAAATAAAATAAAGGGAAAATATATGTAGTAAATGTGTATCGTATTAAATTAAATCACATGATTTATGGCTTTTGAATTTCGCTCTTGTGATTGCACTTCGAAGATCAAGTACCTCATGTGTTAGTTGAGCACATATCAAAATTAAAGGACAAGCACTTGTCGTTTAGTTCAATAAATATTTCTTTAATACTAAACATAAGAGACGGTACGAGATATAACAAGAGAAAAGATAAAAAAAATGTAATTTAGTTTTTTTAAAATAAGAATTTAGAGAAAAATAATGATGATAAACTGTACATATTTAAATAATGAATATCAATAATTATTTTTTAACATGGATAATTTTAATACTTCACACATTTATTTTTGCTCATTATAAAATTATAGAATTTTATTTATGTTTTCTCCTTTTTGGTGGGAATGTGGAGATTGTAGGCTAGTTGAAGGGAAAATGCTAATGAGGTCGAAAATAAACAAGCCTATAACTCTATTAAAAAATGTTTAACTTGGATTATTTCATCTTTTTCTCCATAAATTGCCAATTACAAAAACAAATGTTCTTTTATATTACTATTACAATCATTCTTATCACATTTATGATAAATGAAATTGGATAACAAAGTAATCGCCGAGACCACAAATTTAATGGTCACTTAATAGGATATGTTACTAAATTAAGATTCGTCTTATTAATATAAAGTTATGAACATAAAAAAACATGATTTATTGTAAATTATTTTGTTAATTGCAGATCATGATTTTTTGTTCTACATATTTCTTATTCTTTTCATTTTTAACCATACTTATTAGGAATAGTACGACAGATTGGGCATATGAAACATAACGTAATAATAAATATTTTCAACACAAGATACAGTGGCAAAGAACAATATGCCTAAATAACTTTTGTTTTTTTCTAATTTTATAAAACACTGAAAAAGAAGTCATTGCATTCAAATATTCTCTTGGATTTATCCATTGAAAAATTAATCGTACACTTTTCTAAATTATAGTTTTGACAATCTATAAAAAAATTGGGAACATCCAAGCAAACCCTAAATATATATTAATAAAGAAATATATTAATGTGTCTCTAAGAAAACATTAAATATTTAAATCCCACTGTATGTTTAACCATAGAACTAAGAGTGAAAATTAGGTCCAACCTAGCCTGCTATATAATGGATGTACTTGGACAAGCTATATTAAAGAAAGTCCACAGACTGAAGACCCAAATCCAACATAATGCTGGCCTAAACTTATTATGCAACAATAATCTCTTTTTTTATTTCACATTTTCATTATATAAAAATTGATTATTTTACTTTTTTTTTTTAAAATAAAAAAGGCTTGTGCAATAATGGAACACTTCAATAGATATATGAATGAAATGGAGGAGAAAGGATTGGGAAGTAAAATGGAGGTTTTATAAAAGAGAGGGTAAGGGCAAATTAATTTCGTCTTCAAAAGAAACTCGATCAAAGATAGATACTTACTTTTTATTTTTATTTATTCTCTCTTCTCCTCTCGTATTTGTTTCATCTTTATATTTTTACTATTGCCTATTATTTCTTTTTTTAATTATTTTCCTTCTTTTAATTTTTTTTTTCAAAAAAAGTTGAACAAATTTTTTCCCGATTTATTGATTCTCCGATTTTGAACAATTCAAGCTAGTTTGATCAAGTTAGAAAGCATTTCTGATTTTGGAGACAAACCAATTAGGACCAGCTATCGGTTCATTTGAACCAATGAATTGGCCGATCTGATCCATATTTTAATAACATTGGTGGTGGGCAGATGAAAATGCATAGAGTCAAGGATCAAGAAGTTCTTGATTTTATCAATATTGTTAAGTTCTAGAATTTAAATTGATTCATTTTTTTCTTATAAACTCATACAATGAACTCGTAGAATTTATGTACCAAATAAAATAAATTATAAAATAATTAATTTACATCCATAATATAAATTTATGTACATATTTAATATGCAAATATATAAAAATTTAATATATTATGTTAACATGACATAAGTATGAAGCAATATTAAAAAAAACTATTAATTCCATCTACTAAGTAACTAACTAAAAAGGCAACAAAAGATATTCTTTTCTTTTTTCTTTTATGCTTACTTTACTTTTTTTACTTTCTCGTTCTTATTTATCCTTTACCTTTCACAAAAAATATTTTATATTGTTTGATAACTATCATTTATTATTATGCTAAAATTTATTAATTCATTAGAAATATTATGTATATACTTCACTAGACATTCCTAATATATTATATACTTATTAATTTATTTCATGCCAATTTTTTTTTTGAAGGTTATATTCTTTTCACATTTTTTTTACGTTAATCCCTACTCCAATATTTACCTTATAAAAATAAACTTTGTCTATGACATATTAAAAATGTGTTTAGTATTCTATTTCATAGTTCAAAATATTTCTCTTTGACAAACACTTTTTTGAATTAGTAGCGAAGTATTTAGGAAAATATGATAATGACCATTATAAAAATATATATGTAATTTATTTTCTCTTTTTTAGTATTAAGTTTCACTATTTCATAATACATAATATTTTTTTATTAGATGATGTATCATTGTTGTAATATCACTTTCATGAAAAGTATTTTTTTATTGTTTTTCACTTTTATAATGTTTAAAACAAAAATATAATTAATTTACATATTTTGAGTTACACTAAGAAGTGCAAAAAATATTGAACGAAAAAATATTAATATTCAGTGTAGTTTATTTATCATATTTCAATATGAATAACTATATAAATTAAGAATAATTTTTTGCCTTTACCTCAAATTATACGATCTGCGTAATGCTCGGGATTTTTCTAAGAAAAAATCAGATATGATTAGTTGGGCCATACTATAAATAGAGCTCTTAAGAAAATCTGACAACTCTTTTGGCTTTTCTCCTCAAACCCTAGCCGCTAGAAGTTTTCTTTTCTTTTCCTTCATCAAGAAGAAATGTAAGATTTAAAAGAACTTAAGACCCTGCTGCGATTTTCCTCTCTCCCTATCCCCTAAATATGTATTACGCCCTTAGGAGATCATGGAGGGGAAGAATGTGATAGAGATTTAAGGGATTGAGAAAGAAGAACTAGGGCACGAAGAAGAACAAGAGAAAATCTTGCAAACAAGGTATGTAACTTGGTGGATCCCTTTAGAATGGGTTTTCATGATAAATCATTGCATGTTAGGTTTTCTTATGATGCTATGACAGATTTTATATGATGATGTTACTTCTCGAACTCTGAGTTCTATGATACATGATGGATTTAAGATGTTCATGCCCTAGGAATGTTTCATGATCTTCATATAATGTGGATTAATTAGAGATAGATTATGTTACTAATGTAAGATGTATATGATGTGAATTTTAAGGCAAAAAACTATAGAAAACGTAGCTTTATCAATCCCCATAAGATGAATGACTTGTAAGAAAGAAACAAGGAAAGAACAACAGATGAAAGGGGCCCAAAAGCCTCGGTGACGATCGTGACTAGCGTGCCATGAGAACTAACAGAGGCAAACGAGATTTTCACCCTTCGGTCATTGCCGTGACCTACTGGTGACCGGCCGTGATAGTAATGAACAGGTGACTCACCCTTTGGTCACGATCGTAACTAACTGGTCACGGGTTGTGACATTAGATGGTAGGAAAAACACATTCAGTCACGGTCATGATTGTTCCATCACGGGCCATGACGAAGTTGAGAAAAATGAAGATCCTTCGATCATGGCTATGACATGGTTGTCACGTGTCGTGACCATTGGAACTGAAACCTGACCGTGATGTATGAAATGTTGGTCGTTCGGTCACATCTGTGATGGTGTCTTCAATGGGCCCTGACATGATAGTCACAAGCCATGACAGAGCTGTCACGGGCCATGACCGCTATTTTTCAGATCCAATTCATGTCGAATCCTTTCCATTCTAATAGTAGATGCTATGGAATTCTTCTGTGATCCTAAGGACTAATATGTGGACAAGATAAAGGGTCAACCCTCTTCACAAAATTAATGATGACGCCCCCATGCATTGAATGATTGGGAGCGATAATGTTAATGATGATGGGAGACTGGTAGATCAGCTGCTACCTAATTCTTGTTGCCTAGCCTTCTTCCCGCCTTGCAACAATTGGATGTCTCGAGTATCCTTTTCGGTCGTGGCTTGTGCACCCCACTGACCTATTAGCGAAGCTTCTAAAGACTCATGAGACATTCAAAATCACAATAAAGCAACCCTCAAAATCACTAACGGAATAAGAAGAACTTAAAAATATAACTACTTGGCTTAATACTTGCATTAAACATATTGCATTAGATGTTAAGGATTGATGTGTTATATCGCATGTATACTAAGTACAAAGAAAGTTTGATGAATGAAAGGAATGATGAAAGGACACAATGATGATGAATGATGGCAGAGGAGTAATTGATATTTGACTGCCTCAATGGTAATGTCATAGCTTACCCTCATGCAAGAAAAGTATGTTAAGATGAAAGAGGATGTATGAAAGAAAGTACATTAAATGTATATATGATGTTATATGACGATCCTTATAATAATGTTTAATTATGATGATGTAAAGCATACATGTGATAGAATAATAAGTAGATATACATGATATATCTTTTAATGAATTAATAAATTTTAATATTATATAAATAAATGATACTTTTTGAAATAATATAAGCTAATATTTGAATAAAGGTAAAGGATAAATAAAAAGAAAATAGAAGTATGCATGTAATAAAATAAATAAGTAGATTATTATGCTACTATTATAGACTATTATGGAGAAATGTATATTGTAGTATATATAAATAATCCTGTTAGTGAATGAATAAATAAATATTAATATAATATAATATAATATAATATAGGTAAATTATATTTTATGGAAGAGTATATTAGATAATATTGAGTAAAAGTAAAGAAGATATAATAAGAAAGTAAAAATGAAATAGATAAACTAAGTATAGGGAAAAAAAGGGAAAAAATGTTGAGACAAAGGGAATTGAACTGGGGACCTTTGGTTATAACATCTGCACTCTACCCATCTGGACAAATAGCTAATTTTGATCCATAGATCATGGATATTTATTTAATGGAATCCAGGGGGTGCCAGTGCACACCCTTGCACTCTCTTGGCTCGGCCTATGGCCGTGACCTACTGGTCACGGGCCATGACAGTAATGAACAGGCGACTCACCCTTCGGTCACGATCGTAACTAATTAGTCACGGGCTGTGACATTAGACGGTAGGAAAAACATGTTCGGTCACGGCCGTGACACGTGTCGTGAGTGCTCGATCACGAGCCATGAAGTTAAACTTACGAATGTGCCTTCGATCACAGCCGTGACAATTTGGCCACGGGTCGTGATGAGGATAAGAAAAATGAAGACCCTTCGGTCACGGCTGTGACATGGTTGTCATGTGCCGTGACCATATGAACTGAAACTGACCGCGATGTATGAAATGTTGGCCGTTCGGTCACAAACGTGACGGTGTCTTCACGGGTCATGACAGGATAAGAAAAATGAAGACCCTTCGGTCACGGTCGTGACATGGTTGTCACGTGCCGTGATCATGTGAATTGAAATTGACCGTGATGTATAAAATGTTGGCCGTTCGGTCACAGACGTGACGATGTCTTCACGGGCCGTGACATAGTTGTCATGGGTTGTGACTGCTATTTTCCAAATTCAATTCATGTCGAATTCTTTCCATTCTAATAGTAGATGCTGTGGAATTCTTCTGTGATCCTAAGGACTAATATGTGAACAAGATAAAGGGTCAACCATCTTCACAAAATTAATGATGAAGTCGTCATGCATTGAATGATTGAGAGAGACAATGTTAATGATGGAGGATTGGTAGATCAGCTACTACCTATTTCCTCTTGCCTGACCTTCTTCCCGCATTGCAACAAATGGATGTCTCGAATATCCTTTTCGGTCGTGACTTCTGCACCCCCACTGACTTATTGGTGAAGTCTCTAAAGACTCATGAGTCATTCAAAGTCACAACAAAGCAACCATCAAAGTCACCTCAAAGTTATCTCAAAGTCACTAATGGAATAAGAAGAACTTAAGAAGATAACTACTTGGTTTAATACTTGCATTGAGCATATTGCATTAGATGTTAAGGATTGATGTATTATATTGCATGTATGCTAAGTGCAAAGAAAGTTAAATGATGAAATAACTCAATGATGATGAATGATGACAGAGGAGTAATTGATATTTGACTATCTCAATGATAATGTCATAGCTTATCCTCATGCAAGAAAAGTATGTTAAGATGAAAAAGGATGTATGAAAGAATATACATGAAAGGTATATATGATGTTATATAAAGATCCTTATAATAATGTTTAATTATGATGATGTAGTTATGTTCATTCACTTAATTATCATGAAAATGTCTTTCTATTGCGCCTTACATATCTGAGCTTTATAACTCACAGTGAATTTATTTTTTTCCTTGCTTTGGATCCTGCAGATCAGTGATCTAGGATATAATGGTTACTAGTGGTGCTAACGGCGACATGTGTTCATCGTGATGATGCTGATTGCACATGAGTAATGATCTATAGTATGATGTCTTTCTATCTAGTCTCTTTTATCCGGTTGTAATAAGAGAAGAAATTATTATGTGATGTAAGACTATGAGACCTTATGTCATGTAATACTTTCGCATTTATATTTTATGAAAATAGTTGGAAAGACTTTATAGTGTTAATTATTTTATGTATTTCACATTTAGTTGACTAGTCTTAATGTCAATTTAAAAGTCACGATTAAGTATGATGTGTAGCATTCCGGAGGATATTCTGCTACGTGAAAGAGTGGTGTTACAGAGGCTTCAGATAAAATGGAAAGGATGATCAGCTTGAAAAACAATGTATATGAACGCAGCAGAATTAAAGAACAAAGAAGTGAGAAGGCCATTGCTCCATTTCTTATTATGCGTGTATGATAGAAACGCGAAAAATAGTCCATAGAGGAGGGCAAAAGAAAACATTTCTTTATGTAGTTCTTTTGTACGATGCAAGTTACAAAACAAGAAACAGAAGGAAAGAGAAGAAGAAGAAGAAAAAAAACGAATTGTGACCATGTCAAATTTGGTAGCCGCAACAGAGGAAGAAGTAGCAGATGCTCACGACCAGGACGATGGCTTTGGCGAAGTAGAGGATGTGGAAGCACACGCCGTCGATGAAGACAGAGAAGCGAAGCGACGGGCGCTTCCACCGCCACGAAGTGCCGAAGTCGCCGGTGGCAAACCTGCGAGGCCAACGACATTTCTTGTTTAGCTTCTTGAACCAACCAGTTCTGGACACCATTGCTACGTCCCTGCAACGATGATGTCGGTGCTCTCTCCTTCGACAGGACGGGTAGAATGAGGAGGAGGAGTTGCCGTATACTGGGAATTGGATCGTTGGAAGTTTCGCGAGGAGGATCAATGAGATGTGGAGTAATATATGGTCGTCTGTCGCGGTGTATTTTTAAAAGTTGGACACGACCTCGGACTCGGACTCGGACTCGGTGACTTGTACTTAGAGATGAGTGGAATATATACGAGGAGGGAGTTGATAAGTTGATGTGTTGGTAGTTTCAGAATCGGGGTAAATTAACAAAGAACCCATGGACTGAATTAAAAATTGTGATAAATTAATAAAAGAACCCACGGACTGAACCAAAAATTGAGAGAAAAAGATAATTCTAGGTTTAAATATAGAATACATGCACCATTTTAAAAAAATAGATAAACCTTAGACAGTCGAATAGTAATAGATAGATGAATGAAACGGAGGAGAAAGGGTTGGAAACTAAAAAGGATGTTTGTAAAAGAGAGGGTACGATTTTACTTAACTCTCTTTTGGTCTTTTGGGTAAAATTGATTTTAACTTCAAAAGAAACTCGATTCAGAAACGACTATCTTGTCCTTGTCACCGATAATGTTTTTAATGAGACGACACAAAAATACTTGAAAAAACTACAAACTATAAGCATTTGCATAGTAGTCAAGAAAGTCGTGACCAAATTTCTCATAATCGAATCAAATGATCAATTAAGTAACAATTAAATCAGTTCAATCAGATTTAATAAAATTTTATTAAAATAATATTTTTATAACAATCTTAACTATTTATAGCATAATTAATAATATATACTATATAAAATCTTAATATTAACTTATAGAAGTATTATTTATTACGTTCTAACAAGTTAATATTTATTTAAAGTCATTATCATTACTAGTTTATTATTATTTATATAATATTAATGATATTACATTAATTGTTGAATCTAGGATCCCAAGATTATTTTGAATGA
>LTAE01007785.1:0-21991 GCA_001647135.1 Pontederia paniculata | reverse complement strand
GATTTTGTGCTATATACAATCGTCACAGAACATGTATCATATGATTGCATTATTAACAATTCACATTTGATGAATTCATATAAAACTTATCCAAACGTAATCGCAATGAGTATAGAAGTATAGTTGCATTAATAATAAATTCATTTCTGGACTTCACAGTATCAATTTACTTTCAGCTTTACATATGAAACATTGAGTGAAGTCAGTTATAAATTCATAATAATTAGAAAACACATCATATCAAGTATTGCAAATTTTATCAAAAAGTAGATTTTTTGAGGTTTAATCCATATAAATATCTTATTCTAACTTATTCTATATTTCCCATAGTAAATTCAAAAAGTTAAACTTTTTTTTTGCTTCATTTCTATGATTTGAAAAATTAAGTGATATTGAATATAAAATTCATAATTGATAAACTACTTATGATAATTAATCAACTCTAATTTTAAATGACACTAATTGTTTTTAGGTTTATAAACAACAAAGTTTTATTCACTGTAGGGTGGTATAAAAAATTTTAAAGATTGCTCATATTATGTTTTATCTCACTTGATAGACTGTGTGATGTACAATTCGAAAGTCATATCTTTCATTATGCTTAACATATGAATTTAACTACAACTGGATTTCAAATTAGACTTATAATGCTCCAAAACACACCAAGCCACGTGGCAAAATACCCTTGTGGAGATGCTGCAGACACATTTTTTACTTTCACTTTTGACCTAGCTGATTGTTCAATCACATGGAACAACAATGCTGAAGCCAAATACTAAATCATAATTCCCATTCACGAGTTTAGCAAAATAAACATACCAATACATAGTTCAATGAAGGAAAGACACAACCGTCAAGGTTCAATAAAATTTATTACAAAGCCACTCTAACTTAATCTAGACTCAAGCCATTTGCAAGCTTGAACATCAACACCGGAAGTGCCATTATCGTCTATTAGATTCCAGGTTATCTGCAGGACAAAATACATGGGAGGCAAGTGTCTCATGAGCTATGAAGTCCAATACATATATGTAATAATCAATAAGGTAAATATATATATATATATATATATATATATATATATATTAAATTGTTTTTAACTTCTAGCAATTCTGACTTCAATGAACTAATAGTATCCACATGTTCTTTTAAATTGTCATTATTTGTCAATACTTTAGCATTCAAATCCAAAATTTGTTTTTCAAGGCCATCATAATTTTCTTTCAGTCTATTATTTTCTTGAGTGATATTTTTATTTTTCTTTTTCAAGATAGAATATTTTCTAATCATGAGGTTGAACTCTTTATGCATATCGAACATGATATCTTCTTCATTATCACTATCACTATTGTTTGAGTGGGTAGAGGATACCTCCTCATTATTTGCCATTAGGCACAGTAGTGCCTCTTCTTCTTTTTCTGAAATTGTCCCTTCAGCCTCACTGCCCTCATCACTTGAGTCATCCCAAGTGACCTTGAGTGAGTGTCTTCTTCTTCTTATAATTTGCGAAGCCTTTCTCCTTGCTCTTCTTGTTCAAGGTTGGGCATTCACTTTTATAGTGTCCAGGCTTATTACACTCATAACACTTAATCTTTGACTTGTCGGCTGGTCCTTTATTCTTTGAGTAGCTCTTCTTCCTGGAGAGCCTCATGAACTTGCTAAGTCTCTTAGCATATAGGGCTAGTGTTTCTTCATTAAAGTCTACATCACTATCCTCAGATTCTTAGACTTCAGGGCTAAGGCCTTCTTTTTTGAGCTCGCCTCCTCTCTTTCTTCTTCAAGTGACATCTCATAGGTCAAGAGAGATCCTATGAGATCATCGAAGTCGAGTTTGTTAAGATCTTGTTGTCCCTCAACCATAGTTCTTTTCATGTGACATTTCGGTGTCAAGGACCTGAGAAACTTTTTTACTTTTTTATCGTTAGACTTTGGGTCGCTTAAGGCGGCTAACCCATTCACAATATCATTAAAACGAATAAGCATGCTATTAACATATTCATCATGTTTTATTTTAAAAGAATCATATTGATGGTTTAGAATATTCAATTTTGATTCTTTTAGTTTTTCGGTTCCTTCATGTGTTAGAACAAGTTTCTTCAAAATTTCATTTGCACTAGTACACGAAGGTACCCGATTAGCATGTCGATTCCATTTTTATGTGGAAGTCTCTCTGACTATTCCAGATTATGATCTTCATTTAAAATTGTTGTCATCTAGGCCCTTGGGCGTCATGAGTGGCAGACCTCATGCAAAGGAATCTGATAGAGGAGGGTCTAGAGGTGGGATGAAATGAAGGAGAGGGTTTTGCATGTTGTGAAGACTATAAGGATGTTCTCAAGTGGCTAAGATGATGATGTCAGTAGCACATGTATGGAAGGTGGTTTTCCATTTGTAGCCAAGGAGTCAGATGATTAATTGTGATTTTCATTTATAAATTTGTGATTTTCAATAATAAAAAAAATGTGGGTGGTATATCCTATTACAATTAGCATGTCGATTCCATTTTTTCTGTGGAAGTCTCCCTGACTATTCCAGATTATGATCTTCATTTAAAAATGTTGCCATCTAAGACCTTGGACACCATGAGTGGCAGACCTCATGCAAAGGAATCTAAAACATAGAGGAGATTCTATAGGTGGGATGAAATGAAGGAGAGGGATTTGCATATTGTGAAGACTATAAGGATGTTCTCAAACTGCTAAGATGATGATGTTAGTAGCACATGTACCCTATTGGAAGGTGGTTTTCCATTTGTAGCCAAGGAGTTAGATGATTTATTGTGATTTCGCATTATAAGTGTGTGATTTTCAACAATAAAAAAACATGGATGGTGTATCCTATTACGATTAGCATATCGATCACATTTTTCTGTGGAAGTCTCCCCGACTATTCTAGATTATGATCTTCATTTAAAATTGTTGTCAGCTAAGCCCTTGGGCGCCATGAGTAGCAGACCTCATGCAAAGGAATCTACAACATAGAGGAGGTTCTAGAGGTGGGATGAAATGAAAGAGAGGGATTTTTACTTGAGGTGGTCTTCTTCTTTACATTCTTCTTTTTGTGGTGGAATAGAGGAGGAGAGGGAGAGAAACCATTTTCCCTATAGCGTGACTTTACGAAAATTTGTTCGTCAGTCGACTCAGACTCATATGATAATGATGAGTTGTTGCAAGGTATAAGAAATCTATTTGCATCGGCCTACAAATGTTTATTTGAGTTAGGAGTGGATAGAGGGGCAAGTAGACTGGGGATTAGATGTATGTCGTGGAGGGAGATAGGAGACGGAACGACCAAGGATTTAGAATATGTTGTCGCAGATTTATGTTGAATATATCAAGGGGGAGGTGCAAAGTGTATGGAAAATTTTGCGTAATTTGAATTCCTATCACGTGAGAGAGGTTGGCACTCTAGGATCGACTTGCGAGACCATAGGTGGAACGTATGATGTAGGAAAGTTGTCACCCATGATTCAAAACTTGATTTGATCCATAAGCCATGATTATAGATGATCAAATAAAATATTGTGTTCTATATTTGATTTGATATCATACGTGCAATTTATATTGATCTAGTGATGGACCCACCCTATTAATGTCCCCAACTTTTTAATGTATACAATATATACAAATACATGAGTGTATAAACTGTTTAAATATACTAAATACTAGATATTTTGAGATGAAGTTTATTGTACATATGATTAGAAGTGTTGAAAACCTTTGAAAGAAAATTTCATCCCCCTTTTTTATTTATATTTATTTAAAATATCTCATCCCCCTCACATTTGCTCATAATTTCGTCGCTAACAAGATTCTTCACGCTTAACAAAAGGATATGTATATTTTCATAAGATAATGAAAAGAAAGTCCTAAGTCTTATTTATACTTTGTCCAAAAGTGCTTAAATCTTGAAAAAAAATCACCAAGCACGACAACTAATATGAAAAAGTTTGCAGACCATATTAAGAGCAAATCACAACTCAAAACTCATAATTTATGTGTTATTACATATTCAATTCGAGAAAAATAATAAAAATGTATACAATATCAATCATCATATTCATTATACCATAAGATAACGTAAAATATTTATCACAATCAACATATCATATCATAGAACATTTCATGTACTTGTGTAATCATATATGCATAATGCACATGTGTTATCATAAATTGGTCAGATATATCACATAACCCTTGGGATATCATATCATCCCACAAAAAACATATTAACATGACAGAAAAATATAAATAAATGTTACAATGCAAATGGATGATTTTGTGCTATATACAATC
This sequence comes from Pontederia paniculata, assembly GCA_001647135.1. NCBI lineage: Eukaryota > Viridiplantae > Streptophyta > Magnoliopsida > Commelinales > Pontederiaceae > Pontederia > Pontederia paniculata. The sequence continues at coordinate 17,696 of LTAE01007785.1, read as the reverse complement.
GTCACAGAACATGTATCATATGATTGCATTATTAACAATTCACATTTGATGAATTCATATAAAACTTATCCAAACGTAATCGCAATGAGTATAGAAGTATAGTTGCATTAATAATAAATTCATTTCTGGACTTCACAGTATCAATTTACTTTCAGCTTTACATATGAAACATTGAGTGAAGTCAGTTATAAATTCATAATAATTAGAAAACACATCATATCAAGTATTGCAAATTTTATCAAAAAGTAGATTTTTTGAGGTTTAATCCATATAAATATCTTATTCTAACTTATTCTATATTTCCCATAGTAAATTCAAAAAGTTAAACTTTTTTTTTGCTTCATTTCTATGATTTGAAAAATTAAGTGATATTGAATATAAAATTCATAATTGATAAACTACTTATGATAATTAATCAACTCTAATTTTAAATGACACTAATTGTTTTTAGGTTTATAAACAACAAAGTTTTATTCACTGTAGGGTGGTATAAAAAATTTTAAAGATTGCTCATATTATGTTTTATCTCACTTGATAGACTGTGTGATGTACAATTCGAAAGTCATATCTTTCATTATGCTTAACATATGAATTTAACTACNATATATATATATATATATATATATATATATATATATATTATATATAGACATAAATAAGGAAAAATAAGTTTTATACAGTTATCATCATAAACGATAGCTTTGTTTTCATTTTTTTTCTTTTCCTTTTTGCAACTTTCCTTAAGTGACATGAGTTCATACGTGGCAACAATATCTGTTGCATTATGATGACACATAAATCTTATTCTAGGTGTTCCATATGTTCAAGCCCAATTCATTCATTACTTTGTACCTTTTCTTTTATTATCATCAGTAGCAAGAACATCAATTTCATTTTAATATCGTGATACATATTATTCATAGTATTCAGTATGTTCAAGCTCAGTTAGTACTTAAGACCACTTAGTTATTTATCTATTTATCTTTTTCTAAGTTATCAATCAATACAATCTATAGCGGACGTTTACGAGTGCATAGAAGATTCAAGTTTCTACCGACACTAGTATGAGTAGTTAGGCCATGAAGCTCTTATCAGTAGTCCTCAAGGGAACTCAATTGTCCTTGGATGAACAAAGTAGTCCTCGAAAAAACTTAGTTATCTCATCTCTGAGATACATTAGTCCATCAGGATCCTCCTCTTCATGCATAAATTCAATCAAACTCATCATCAATTTTTAACTTTATTATCAATTGAGCATATAGTTCCTTTCTAAGTTAGCTTCAAGGACATCTAAACCCCATGTATTGACACATGGTGAATGCTAAGATGATTGAAAATTTCACTAGCAAGTGCACTAGTCATGATCAAGTAACAGTTAAGGCAAATAGAGTATAGTTCCCACAAGGATTAAGATAAATTTTATGTATCTAGCCACAAAACTAGTAGGACATAACTGAGTCTTTGGGAAAAATAATTTTTAAAAAATAAAAAAGAAAAGTTTTGATGATAACAAATTCTGGATAATGATGAGATTAGATTAAATATGAAGAAATTCAATTTTACCACAAGATTAATCAAAGTTCAGTTTTATCAAATTTCTATATGAATTAAGATTTATAAAAGATATGATTTTCTCTCTAAGATGAATCGAATATCTTAATTGTAAATAGACTTGACTGTTTCTCTCTAGTATGTCAATCTAATCTCCTAAAAATTAAGATGCATGAATTTGTATCTCCTACAATATTGATCGTTCCTCTCTAGGAGGCCAATCTAATCTCCTAAAAATTAAGATGCATAAATTGGTATCTCCTAGACTATTGATCATTCCTCTCTAGAATGTCAATCTAATAGACCATACACTTAAAGTCTAATCTATTTTTCCCGAGGATGCTACTCAGATATGACATGCAATGCTTCAACTCAAAGTCACTGATCAATTTCAAAGATTAACGAGATTCAGAAATAAATTATTCCTCTCTAGGATGCTAGTTAAATAAAATATCACAATCAATCAATCAATGAAAAACATTAAATACAACATTCATGCTCATAGAAAATTCAAAGAACTAAAAGTGAACTAATCAAGGGTTCAATCAGTTTTCCCTTACAATAAAATTCCCTACAAAAAGATAAAGTAGAAGATTTAGTAGGAATTCATCCCTTAAACTTAGAGAAAGAAGATTATAAAGAAAAATAGTTAAGAACTAAACACCTCAATGATCGTCTCCTTTGAAATATGCATAGCAGTAATCTTTTCTTCTTCTCTAGTGTTAGTCTCTCTTCAAGATTGAAGCATGAAGTTCCAAGCTTGTTGCCACCCCAAAATGAGGCATTGAGGGTTTATTTATATATTTTAAATAGATGTGAAGAGTCCTAACATCTCAAACTTTATTTTTCAAAAAAACTTACTTAATCCCGAGTCAAAATCTCCAAGATATAAGATTCATTGGATTTAAAATAAAACTAATCTGATTCTGGAATGCTTTTCACGACACGTGATAAGATTTTCATGGCCTTGACCATAACAAGTCTTCAATATTGGCTCATCTTCATGGCCCATGAAATTGGGTTTCACAACCATGACCCAAAGGTTGGTATGTATATTCAAGTTTTCACGGCCTATAAGTTGCCTATCACGGTTATGACTGTATGAACTCATCTTCATTATCCATCATCATCCTATTCTCTCACAGGCATGATAATACTTTCATGGCATATCTCAATTATGGTTGTTCTTTACACGCTCACCATCATGAAATTGCCTTGATAGCTCGTGACATGTAGGCATGAAATATGTGGGTCATGCCTTCATTAATCGTTGTCAATTTTGCGATTGTGAAACCAATTTTAATGGGTCATTGCGTGAGCTCATGATCCTAAAATGTCCATCATGATCGTGAATTTCAACTTTCAATTGATTTTGATGTTGAATTCTCTCCAAGTCGATGCAGCCTTCCTCCATTGCTCCTCTGAATGTCTTGGACATAAAAAAGGCATATTATGTAGACTGACTCTGAAAGCTAAAATAAAGTGAATTATTTGACAAAATGATGCATATGACAATGAATTTGATGAAATTTAGATTAAATATACTATGAAATATGACCAAGTTAGCACACAACAAACTCCTCCAAGTTTAAATCTTGGTATCCTAAAGCAAACTTCCAAAGCAATTCTTAAGAATATCCATAATAACATGTATCTTGTAGACAAATACTTTTCTTGTACCATCTTTCTCTCGCTCCTCACTAGCAATGCACTTTCATCAGTCTTTGTGCTTCATAGAGTTTCTGATTCAAATAATTTAAACAATATACATCCCAGCTTATAAAGAAAGTCTATCAAATGGTAACATTAATGTTGAAGGTACAAGTATCTCTTGAGATTATACTTTTAAACAATAAAAAAATATAACTTTGCAATTTTATGTGTTCCAATTTTCAATCATGGTTGCACAAGAAAGTCCATGTAGGGGGATTTTGGCCGATGGATCTCAGACCAGACGACCTTAGGTCACCAAGATTTGAGAGTCCCCTACAGGTGTACTTGGCCGAACATTTCCAATTTCTGAATAAAAAGTACGAATAGGTAGTTGAGTTAGAACTTAGGTGCTTCTCCAATTTGCACAAGGTGGTCCATGTAGCGAGCTCTCAACTGATCTCTCCCCAGAGCAGACGACCTTAGGGCAACAAGTATTAAGGCACCGCTCGAGCTTACTTGCTCAACTCACCAAGGTTCTAGATAACACATAGTTACTACCTCAAATCCTTTATTTCACAATTTTGTATTTTTGCAATTTCAGAATTTTGCAGTTTTTTTTTCTTTAACACTTTTTTTCAAACTTTTTATTTGCATTTTTTTCACAGTTTTTACAAGCTCAAACTATACTTAAATATTCAAAGAAAAGGCTATAACATCTAGGCTCAAATATAATCAAGCTGAAACATAACTGTAGTCTATGGATTCATAGCCCTATTCCACAAAATTCAAGACTTCGACACATATGCTTGTTGGTTCACATTTGAATGAATAACACTCAAATTTCATGGATCATACAAGATAGCTCTAGAATATATTCTCAAGTTAAGTTAGAAGTTAAACAATGGTGATGGTATATTTTGGGTTTTTCAATTTTTTCTTCATACATAAAGATGAATGCATATAAAAGATGATACAATAAACACAAACATGATATGCAACGTACTAAACAAAAGATGCATGTAATGCAAACTTCCCAAGCTTAAACTGAACACTAGCCTCAATGTTTAAACCTTAGCCGAAGAAGGTGATACAATTGAATAAACAAAATGAAAAATATGCAAACTAAAAGAAAGAGTACAACAAAACTAATCCATTGGAGGTTGCAGTGGTGGTTGGGTGGAGAACGACCTATAGTTCCCCTGATTGGTGTGGTACTCATGCATGCATTGAATCATCTCATCAATGTTGTCTTGACGTGCACATTTCTCTTGCATCACCTTAGATTGGTGTAGCTGCTCTGCCCAGATTGCCTCCAAGGTGATCTGAATGCCTAAAAAGTCATAAGGTGTAGAGTAGGAAAGAATTTCATCTTGTTGGATAGCTTAGAAGAAGGTCCAGCATCAGAAGTTGTGCCTGTCGTCGAGGTGCTTGTAGTGGTGGTGGTTCAACTGTGTGCAAGATGGCCAAAGAGTAGCGGAAAAGAAGCCAAATGACTCTATCGAACACCATAAACCTGTGATTATCACAAGGGATCCTCTCCTATTTGTTCCTGAAGATAAACATAGGTGATTCCTTCTTTATGCAAGCGAGCTTCATGTTCAGCATCGTGCTCTGATCCAAATAGATCTCGCCCTTGACTAGCTTGGAGTCTGCCAACTTCATCTTGAAATGCTCAACAATTGGGGAGATTAGTCCACGACAATGATCTTGCCCTTCATCTTCCTGGAGTGGCACTCGAAGTTTCTGGCGACAAAGGCTCCTACATTGACTCCAACCCCCTCGACAATCACATATAGTAGATAAAGCTTCATCTCATTGGGGGACCCATTACCTCGCCCACATATTTTGTTGGAGAGAATCCTATGGGCGAATTGCATGATGGTTTCCCTCGTGATAGCTCTATAGAATCCTGGCGCATCAAACTCTCTAGGAATGCATCACTCTCCTCCATGCGTGAACTGGTAGATGTTATTGAAGTCATTCATAGAAAGGGACAACTTTCTATTGTACATCTGGATGTAAATCCTTGTCGCCTAATACTCGGCGCCATCCATATTGGAAATCTTGAAGCTGCTAAAAAACTTCATAGTGAGCTCCTCAAACGTGTCCCTTGCCTTCTAGAGGAATTGCCTCCTGTTGAAAAGCTAGGTGATGTCATTCTGCATCTCGTAAATCTCCAAAATCATCTCGTTAGCAAAATGAGTTGGGGTGACATCCATGAAAGATGAATCTGCATACGAATGGTCGTTGGTGCGGAACGTGATGGAGGGAGGACACCCAATCAGCCCCTCGTTCGTCATCTCCTCGTTCTCCGTGTTGTGAATCATCATGGTCTTCTACTTCTTCTTGTGCTCCATTAAATTTGTTTGATACTTTGAAACACACATCAAAAGGTGCAGTCAATGGCGTGTAAAGGACTATTGGTCTGTGAAAAATGCTATCATGACCCATGAAAAGAGGTTCACGACAATGAGATTCGATGAAGGTCATTTCCCTGATATGGATTTCAAGGTCCATGAGTTGTTTGTCTTGGCCCAAGAAATTATCGACGAGTCTACGTTCATCAAGTAACGATCAATGCGTTGACCGACATTGTCGTGATAGAATATGTCATTGTCTTCAGTAGTTGTCTCACGACCAATGAAATTGTTGTCACAGTCGTGATCGAAGATGAACTTGCAATGGTGACATCGACGAAGAGTCGTTGGAAAAATCAAGAGGGTTGTCGGCACCGATGATGGCATAATATGATGGCATGAAGATCATTGATGAGGTCATGATGGGGAGGAAAATGTGGTAGTTGGAGTCATGGAAGACAATGTTGAAGATGAATATGGATGAAGATTATTTTGAAGGGGTTTTTCATGACCTCTATATAGGCTTCATGAGTGTGCTTATCATGTGATCGGCTTTACGCAGGGTGCAATTAATACGATGGTTTAGGAAATGATGGGTATCAATTAGGATTCATGATTAAATGTAGTCAAAGGTCACATTGGATTCAAGTTCGGACTATGAGTTTTGTCACGGCCTATGACACAGGTGTCATAGCCATGATGGTTCAATAGTTATACATGAAAACACGTTTACGAGTGTTTATTGGGCATGTCATGATGTGAAAGTGTTATCAAAGTCCATGATGAGAAGGGAATAAAGGTATCCATGCCAATGAAAATTAAATAACGGCTCATGATGGCTGTCTATGAATCAAGTCATGCTCATGACTTGTTGTCACACTGGTTGGTCATAGCCATGGAAATTATATCATTGTCTGTGAGTTATGTTATGTTGTTAAAGGTGCAGTGTGCTCACGATCATGAATGAAGGGTCACAGCCTGTGAATTCAGAAATTATAGAACCGTTTTAGCTCAATCCTTGCCTTGAAGGTCAGTTCACAACTCGTGAAAAGATTCATGTTTTTTTTCATGTGTGCTCATGGTCGTGACCAGTTGTCATGGCCCGTGAGAAGATGCTTCATAATGTTCAAATCGCTCATGGGCGTGAAGTTTAGAATATGGTCGTGATTAGTAATCTCACGATCATGAAAAGATTTTCACGGCCTATGACAAACATACATGTGGTGTAGACAAGGTTCACTCACAGCCATGACCAGTTGTCACGGCCTATGAAATGTCATGTCATAGTCGTGATTATGTAGGGCCCTTGAGAGAGATGATTTTTTGTCCCATTTCTGTTGGATGACTCCTTGATTTAGAACTTTGCTAAATAGTCTAAAACTCAACTAAAATAAGAAAATGAATGACTACATTAAGGACGCTAAGATTTCAAAATGACATGTAAAATAAGGAACAATCTCATTGAGAAATGTGATCGTGGATGTCCGTCATGGTGAGTATCAATTGTTATGAAGAAATAATCACCCTTCTACCTCCCACCTTTCAACATCAATGATCCTCATCTGCTTAACTAATTTTTCTTCAATTATGCTTTGACATTATGGATCAAAAGATTGTTGATTTTCTTCATTTGTAGGTCGGCTTTCGCGACACTATTGCATTTTAGTTGATGGTGTTCTTCATTCTTTTGGTGGTAGTTGGCTTAGAGACAAATCTGTTATAATAATAGGGACTTCTGAAGGTGAGCTCCTCCTTCTAACTTATCCATCTTCAGTTATGTACTCATTTATCTTCATAATCCGCCATTGAGTGTTAAATATCCTTCTTTTCGTGTTTCTTCTCTGTCTCCATCTTTTTCAGGAAGAGTTATGGTTGTGACATGTTCTCACAAAGATTTTTGGAATCTGCATTATTGACCCTATGAAATTCAACATTTTTAGAAGTCAATTGCGCATCTTGCTTCTATAATGCTTGAGGCTTTGTTTCTATGGCTTCGAAATTAAGTTGAATATCTAATAGTTGCGGAGTAGGAGATGACACTTCTTTAGCTTTGTGTTGACTTCTCAATTGTGTTAATTTTTCCTCCAGGTCAGTGATGATCTTATCTTGCATGAGGAGTCTCTTTTCAATAGTTGTGGTCAATTGACCAATCATCTCCTCGAGATTGACCTTTGACTCAACTGATAGTTCAGTTCCGAACAATAAAGTGATTATGCTACGTGTAGCTTTGTTATCTTTCATTGGATCTAAAATTTGCTTCTCCATTGATTGAATCAAATTTTCTTGCTTGAATAATTTCGTCAACAACCCACCCATCTTATGTCTTAGTATAGATAACGGGTCAATCGAGAGATCTTCCTTTTGAGACTATTGAGGCAATTTTCTTGTGGTTTGATTTTATGTTACCTCATGTTGGATCCATCTACTTGACCGAGTTTTCGTTGTCTTCTACCTTTGGCTTTGATTATCGATTAACTTTTTGTTTCTTCTTTTCCATTGAAGTTAAGATGACATAAGTATTGTTGAACATGTGATGCGCAGTAGATATATCATGAAAAACTCAACACAAAAGAAAAACGAAAGCAAATGAAAATAAAAATCTCAAAGTAGCTAATGAAACTAGAATAGAAAGTTTAATCCCAATCAACGATGCCAAAAAATTGATGTGTGCTAAATGACAAAAAATTTTGCTAACAAGTGCACTAGTTGTAATCAAATAATAGTTAAGGTGAGTAGAGTATCATTCCCACGAGGATTAATATCAACTATCTATCTAGTCCCACTAACTAGTAGGAGGTAATTGAGTTTTTGATAAAAATGGTTTAAAAAAATGAAAAGCAAAAAAAAAAAAAAGAAAAGAAAACTTTTGATGACAACAAATTCTGGATCAAAATGAGATAAGATAAAATAGAAATAAAGTCACTTTTACCACAAGATTAATCAAAGTTCAATTTTGTCAAATTTCTATGTGAAATAGGATCTACCTAAGATATGATTTCCTCTTTAGGATAAATCAACTATCTTAATTCTAGATAGACTTGACCGTTCCTCTCCAAGATGCCAATTTAATCTTCTAGAAATTAAGATTCATGAATTTGTATCTCTTAGACTATTGATCGTTCCTCTCCAGGATTTCAATCTAATAGACCACACACTTAAATATTCCTCTCTAGAATGTTACTCAAGTATCACATACAATACTTCAACCATAGGTCACAAATAAATTTCAAAGATTAATGAGATTCAGAAATCAAGTAATCCTCGCTAGAATAGTAGTAAAATAAAAGATCTCAATCAATCAATGAAAAGCATTAAACGCACATTCATGTTCATAGGAAAGTTCGAAAAACTAAAAGTCAATTAATAAAAGGTTCAATTAGTTTTCCCTTACAAAAAAATTCACTCCTGAAATGTTAAATAAAAGATTTAATAGGATTTCATCTTTCAAAATTAAAGAAATAATACTACAAAGAAAAATAATTAAGAACTAAACAATTTGATGATTGTCTCCTTTGAAATTTGCGCAATAATAATCTCTTATTCTTATTCTTTAGTGTTAGGCTCTCTTCAGGTTTGAAGCATCAAGTTGTAGCCTTTTTGCCTCCCCTAAAATGAGGCCTTGAGGGTTTATTTTATAGATTTTCAATAGATGTGAAGTGTCTTAACATCTCAAATTTTCTTTTCCAACAGATTTGGCTTAATCCCGGGTCAAAATCTCCAGAAGTAAGAACAGTCAAGAACCTCGAAATGATTTTCACGGCTCATGATAGAATTGTCACGATCGTGACCATAACAGGTCTTGAATATCGGCTCATCGTCACAGCTCGTGAAATTAGGTTTCACGGTCATGAACGAAAGGGTTGTATGTATCTTCAAGTCTTCACGGCCCTAAGTTATATGTCAGGGTCATGACCATATGTACTCATCTTCATCGTCCATCATCATTTTATTCGCTCACGGGCGTGATAATGCTTTCAGAGCCCATGATGATTATCGTTGTTCTTTGGCTTGGGTGCGCTCACGATCGTGAAATCGCCTTTATGACTCATGACGTGTACAACATGGGCGTGAAATATGCAGGTATTGCCTTCATCATCCATCGTCGATTTCACGATCGTGAAAGCTATTTTCACGGGTTGTGACAGTTCACCAAAAATTGTTGCATGCACTCACCGTCGTGAAATGTCCATCATGGTCGTGAAATCCAATTTTTAATTGGTTTTGATTCCAAATTCTCTCCAATTCGATGCAGTCTTCCTCCATCACTCGCTTGAATGTCTTGGAAATAAAAAAGAACATATTATGTAAACTCTTACTCCAAAAACTAAAATGATGTGAATTACTTGACAAAATGATGCATGTGAGGATTAATTTGATGTAATTTAGATTAAATATGCTATAAAAACATGGCTAAATTAGCACGAATCAACACATAAAAATAATTTAACAAATCATTCAACATGATCAAATAATTTATACAAAAAGATCAATCATGCAATTGTTGTTCACAAGGAAAATGGCCCTCGTCAGGATTTGGCACGATCTATTTTGCATACCATTCTAGATTTCTACATACATCTACTAGGTAATGTAGTCTTTATCACACAGTTGACTAATACTTAGCAAATTATGTTTTAAGTTTTCTACTAGTCATACATCTTTTATAACTACATTACCGAGTTTTCCAATGTTACATTAACTAAGAATTTTTCCTTGGTTGTTATCCCCAAAAGTGACTCTTTCATTTTGTGTGTTATGATCAGAAAATTTTCTTCATTTTCAATCATATGTCTTGATCAGCCACTGTAAAGGTACCATCTTGTTGACTTGCTTTTGATTCTTTTGGTACCCTCATCGTTTGCCATGAGACAGACAATGCTTCCTCTTCCTTTTATGAAGATGATTCTTCAACTTCATTATCTTCATCACTTAAATTATCCCAAGTGACTTTGAGTGTCTTCTTCTTCTTGTAATCTGAGGATCCTTTCACTTTGTTCTTCCTGTTCAGGCCTGGACATTCGCTCTTGTAGTGTCCAAGTTTGTTGCATTCATAGTATTTTATCTTGGACTTGTTAGCTGGTCCTTTCTTCTTTGAATCTCTCTTCTTCTTGGAGAGCTTCATGAATTTACTGAGCCTCTGTGCATATTAGGTCAGCTTCTCCTCATTGAAGTCTATATCACTATCCTCAGATTCTTCAAGCTCATCTTCACTCTCAATCTTCTTAGATCTCATAGCTGAGGCATTATTTCTCGAACTTGCTTCTTCTTTCTCTTTTTCAAGCGACATCTCATAAGTCTGTAGAGATCCTATGAGATCGTCGAAGTCAAGCTTGTTCAAATCGTGTTGTCCTTCGATCACAGTTCTCTTCATCTGTCATTTTGGTGTTAAGGACCTGAGAATTTTTTTCACCTTTTGAGCATTAGACTTTTGTTCGCCCAAAGCGGCTAACCCATTCACCACATCATTAAATCATATTTAGTTTTGATTCTTTTACCTTTTTTGTTCCTTGATGAGTAATTACAAGTTTTTTTTCAAATTTCATTTGCACTAGTGCAAGAAGAAATTCTATTGAACTCTGTTTGGTCTAATGCACAAAAGAAAATATTTTTAACTTTCCAATCTAACTTAATTAGGTTCTTAGTTGTAGAATCATATTCACTCCTAGGTATAGGAACATGAACACCATTTATTGTAGGATCTAGGTGGCACCAAGAGGGGGTGAATTGGTGTATTAAAATCTTTTGCTCTAAACTATGTTTATGCAGCGGAAATGATCACAGGTCGAATGCAATAACAGATACACATGAGGAAAACAAACACAAACAGGTTTGTTGACGAGGTTCGGCCGAACTCCGGGCCTATGTCCCCGCTCTGGTCTTCTCGAACTCGAGACCTTCGAAGATCACTAAACTCCTTCTTCAAGGGCGAAGGCTCCCTTACAACTTCTTTCTACTTTCTTTCTTTTGAGTGCAAGGAGAGAAACCTCTTACAATTGAGCTAACTCTTGAACACTCAATTTACTCACTTCTATTCTGGATTCTCACTCGAATACTCAGAAGGAGGAACTAAGGCTTTTCACTCAAGCTTACAAGTTCACTAATTGATTTTCCAAAGTTTGTCTCCCAAGACTCTTGGGACTTAGTTTTATAAAGTTTTATACCCTTACATAAACGTCTAATCTCTCTCTCAAAAAACTAGCCGCTAATGCAAGTACAGTACTCTTCACCTACTCCTCGGTTGTCCACTTCTTCTTCATCGGTCGATCGTTGCTCTAGTGAGGTCACCCGTCAATCTGACGTCTGGTGCATTGGTCGTCCATCGTTCACTTTAGAATGTCCGCAGTCACAGACTTCAGCCATACTTCCTTTCATAGGTCGTCCCTTATTTATCTTTGGACGTCCTTTGCTTCCTTCATGTTTCTTCGTCAAGCTTTTTTAGTCATCCACTGATTGAACATCAATCCTCTGGTCGATCTAACTTGACTTGAACACAATTCTTCAATCATTCTTTGGTCGTCCGTTGTTGTTACTCAAGAACTCTGGACAACCTAAGCTTGACTTCTATCTTTGGTTGATATCTTCTAAGTCTTCATCGGATGTCCCCTGATAAATCTCATATACTTCGGATGACCTAAACTTGACCTAGTGTTCCTTCAAGCTTTCTTAGGTCGTCCATTGATTTTCTTCTAATCCTTTGGGCGTCCTTTGCTTCTTTACTGAACACTTTGGTCGTCCACTTATTTTCTCGGACGTCCTTTCTTTATCTTCTGCAATCATTGGTCATCCGCTCATTCTTCACTGAATTCTTCGGACGTCCTTTTGTCTTCTGACATTCTTCTGACTTGCTTTGGTCGTCCTCTGACAACTCTCAGTTATATTGGACGACCTCTCTTTTCTTCTGTCAACTTCTCTGGTCGTTCGCTTTTCACACACAAACATGTTGGACGACCTCTCTTTTCTTCTGTCAACTTCTCCGGTTGTCCGTTGTTCACACCCAAACATATTGGACGACCTAACTTGACTTCTCTTCTTCCTTTTCATTTCACTAGTCGTCTAGTGCTTTAACTTGGACGACCTATGTCTTCATCAGGAATACTTCAGTCGACCATTGTTTCCTTCCAGTTACCTCGGACGACCTATCTTCCTTCTTCTAAACATCTTTAGTCGTCCATTGTTTCCATACTAAAGGATTCGGACGACCTATCTTGTTCTACTGAAATCATCGGTTGTCCACTATTCTTCTCTGAAACACTGCGGACGACCTCTCTAATTTTCCTTCAACTTATGTACTCCACTGGTCATCCACTATTCTAACTCTGAAGCTCTCGAACGACCTTTCTTTTCATCTGGAGTACTTCGGTCATCCACTGTTTCTTCCTTAAATTCTTTGGACGACCTCTCCGACTTTCCTTCAACTTATGTACTCCATTGGTCGTCCACTGCTCTAACTCTGAAGCTCTCGGACGACCTTTCATTTCATCTAGAGTATTTCGGTTGTCCACTATTTCTTCCTTGTCATCTTTGGACGACCTCTCCTACCTTCACTTTTAAAATAAAATTTAATCAACCTCTTCATAGGGCGTCCACTCAACCATGGAGCACCCACTCTTCAACCTTTGTACTGTTGACTTCGAACCTTCGGTCACCCACTTCTTTTCAACGGGCGACCTCTCCGGCTCGTCTGTGTCTTCGTCGTCCGTTACTCATCTTCGATCGATCGTTCAGTACTTAGCTTCATATCTTCAATCTTTGCTCCTCACTTCGATCGACCACTTCGCATACTTCACGAGACCGCTTCATACTTAGGATTTTTCTTCAATTATCCTCTGTTCGTAGGTCGTCCATTTCTTGACTTCGGTCGACCTATTACTGACTGAAAATGAAAATCTTGTCTTCTACACATTAAATCAAAGATCATTAGTACAAACTAAGCTTTCTCATAAATTTGTGATCATCAAAATAATCTCGGGATCCTAGATTCAATATTTACTATCCTAGTGGGCAACTCAAAACTATTTTCAATGACATCTCAGATGTCACTGTCCATGGAACATACATAATCCTGCAATTTGATCTTCCAATAAGAGAAGTTAGGTGCATTAAAAAGAGGAGGTCTAGAGGTGGATTGTCCTTCTCCTAAGGTAAATCGGTTTGATGCTATTTTGGCTCTAGATTGTTAAGCCTATACGAAATTTGTAGATAAATACAAATCTATGAGCAACAAGGCTCTCATACCAATTATAGGATCTAGATGGCACCAAGAGGGGGAGTGAATTGGTGTATTAAAACTTTTTATCCTAAATTATTTTTATGCAGCAGATGCAATCACAGATTAGATGCAAATAAAAATTAAGTGCAAAGAAGGAAACAAACACAACAAAATTGTTGATGAGGTTCAGCCGAACTCTTGGCCTACGTCTCCGCTCCGGTCTTCTCGAACTCGAGACCTCCAAAGATCACTAGCTTCCTTCTTCAAGGACAAAGGCTCCCTTACAACTTCTTTTCTCATTTCTTTCTTTCAAGGGCAAGTAGAGAACCTCTTACAATTGAGCTCACTCTTGAACACTTAATTAACTCACTTCTATTCTGGATTCTCACTAGAATGCTCTGAAAGAGGAACAATGGCTTCTCACCTAAGCTCTCAAGTTCTATGAGGCTAATTTGCCAATGTTGATTCTCAAGACTCTTGGGACTTAGTTTTATACCCTTACAAAAACGTATAATCTCTCTCTCAGAAATTAGTCATTAATGCAAGTATAGTACTTTTCACCTACTCCTCGGACGATAGCTGCTGCTTCATCGGTCGACCGCTGCTTTGGTGAGTTCATCAGTTAATCTATCGTCTAATGCTTCGGTCGTCCACTATTCACCTTCGGACGTCCGCAACCACGGGCTTCAGTCATAGTTCCTTCTTCACGTATCTATAGGTCATCAACTGCTTCAACTAAGCACATCAGGAGACCTTTGCTTCACTTGAGTTTCTTCGTCAACCTTCTTCGAACACCCACCGATTGTACATCAATCCTTCGGACGATCTTTCTTGACTTGAACACTTTTCTTCAACCATTCTTCGGTCATCCACTGTTGTCACTCAGGAACTTCAGACGACCTTTGCTTGGCTCCTACCTTTGATTGAAATCTTCTAGTCTTCATTGGTCACCCACTTATTACACTCAAATACTTCGGACGACCTATTTTTCATTTGTCAGTTTTTCTTCGAGCTTACTTAAGTCATCCGTTGATTTTTCATGAATCCATCGGGCGACCTCTACTCTTCTTCTGAACTCCTTTGGTTGTCCACTGAGTCTCTATAAATCCATCGGGTGACCTCTACTTTTTTCCTGAACTACTTTGGTCGTCCATTGGTTCTCCATGAATCCATCGGGCGGCCTCTGCTTTTTTTTTTCTGAACTCCTTTGGTCGTCAATTGATTCTCTATGAATCCTTTGGTCGAGCTCTGCTCTTCTTCTGAACTCCTTTGGTCGTCCACTTATTCCCTCTAATCCATCGGACGTCCTTTGCTTTTTTACTGATGTATTTCGACCGTCCGCTAATTCTTCGCTGAAGTCTTTGGTCGTCCACTCATCCCATGTTGAGTACTCTGGACGACCTCTCCTTTTCTTCTGACATACTTCAGTCATCCATTGATTTGTCCCTGAAAACTACGGACGACCTTTCTTGACTTTCACTTTACTGCAAACTCCTTCGGTCATCCACTTAGCTCATACTGATCACTTCGGACGACCTTTCTCTTCATCTGGAATGTTTCGATCGTCCACTGTTTCTACTCTGAAATCTTCGGACGATCTCTCTTGCCTTCACCTCAAAAACAACTTCACTTAACCTCTCAATAGGGCGTCCACTCAACCTTGGAGTGCTTGATCCTTCATCCTTTGTACTGCTGATTTTGAACCTTTGTTCGCCCACTGCTTTTCGCTCGTATACAATGGACGACCTTTCCTGCTCGACTATGTCTTCGATCGTCCATTATTCATCCTTGGTCCACCGTTCAGTACTTAACTTCATATCTTCAATCTTTGCTCCTTACTTTGGTCGACTTCTTCAAATCCTTAGGACGACCGCTCCATACATAGAATTTTTTTCCCATTTTTCTCTGTGCATAAGTCATCCGTTCCTCGACTTTGGTCCACCTATTACTAACTGAAATAAAAATCCTATCTTCTTCACATTAAATCAAAATTATTAGTACAAACTAAGCTTCCTTATCAATTTGTGATCATCGAAACAATATCGGAATCTTAGATTCAACGCATATTACTTTGTTTTGAACATTTTAACATATATAAAATTAATACATTAATATAAAAAAAATTTGATGAATAAAATTAACAAAAAATGTATAAGCTATAAATAATGACAATAAAACATATAAATATGTGATTAATGATAATTTATATAATAAGTTTATAAAAAATATAGGGCTTAAAAAAGTTAGTCAAAAATCGATAAATAAATCACCAGAAAATGTTGGGGTGGCGCTTGATCCGTATTACTTTCATTCTTAAAATTGATGATATAGAAAAACTATCGCACAATGTTACTTATTTATTCTTTCTTGAAAAGTATAAATTCAATTTTCAATTTTAAAAAACAATTGATTGAAATATATTAATTACTATAATGTTGGTTTATCATTACTATAAAGTAATATTTTTTTGTTAGCTGAACCTATCCCGGAAAAGTTCAGAAATAATGTTAAAACATTTGGTGAAACTTAAAGAAAATATCCCAATGTTAAAAATATGTAATGATTCTTTTTCCAAAAATAAAAGCTCCTACTCATTCATTTCTAATGGTAAATTTCAACTAAAAGTATCTTAGTACAAATATTTGAGATCGTGTATAGAAAACAATTGTTGTCTACATATAAAGAGTAAATTCGCCACTAATTTTGTTGGAACAAAAATAAAAATTAAACTTCTTCCTTTTTTCTATAGTTGCTTTATTTTTTTATCAGAAAAGAACTAGGCTATCAACTTGTAAACGTTATGCCCATGGACGTACAGCTAGTTTCTTTCCTACTAATAAATTGCATTTTTTTTCTCACAACCTGCTTCTAGCAATCCAACCTTCTATAAGAAAATATGCTTCATACAACTATCCAGAACTGACTGTTTTTAATTGAGAACAAGTTTAAGTAACAAAACATACGAGGGTTAAGAAGATTGCTTCCTGTGTAGCCTATATTATAATCTTGCATAATATGGACATGCGCAACATCTTTCTTTTTTTCCCGAAAAATAATATTGAAAAAGTATTTTATACAAAAAAAAATATTTTTCGTTGTTTGGTTGTGTCCTAAATGAACTTAAATTTTAAATATCACATGAGAAATTAAATAGTGCAAGACCCAATGATATTTCACTCGATGATTTTTTTTTCAAAATCGTATAAAAATTTTCGTCTCGTCAACGAAAAAACATTTTATCATAGATGGAAACTTTTCTAATTGCTAATTGAATACGGGGAAAGTCGTTTTTCTGTAAAATGTTTCCCCACTATTTGAATCAAATTTTCTTTCTGGACTATCGTAACTACGACTACTTTGAACTTGATGGTCTAGGTAATAGCTTTTTTTTTAATTTAGATTCGTTTTTTCTTATAGCATTAGTTTATATAGTAAGCGAGCGGACGCATAAAAAAATTTTGCCAAGGACATTAAACTGTCTTTTTAATTAAAAAGACACAGAAAAAATAGCTTTGTCAACCAACTATATAAAGTATTTCAAAAGCTTCTAATTTCCTATGATAGTCACTTTGCCTTTTATTCTATTGGATTTCAAAACTTTTAGGTGTTTGGATGATTTGGACACAACGAAGAGAGGAGATTTGCAGTGTTATCTCTAATGGTTAAGAAAAAAGAAAGGTTTCGCCAGCATTTTTGTGAAGATAGGGAACGATCAGTGTAGTTCAGGGAAAAAAGTTAGATTTGAGCTCGTTTTAATTATCCAGATTTATGACCCTTTTCCAGAGGTTTTCGAGCCTGTCAAATAAGCATCCAAACATGTAATTTCAAATTTTGTCGTCGAACGGCGAAAAAAACATTAAACGAGCTCATTCCATGGAATAAATGACACCCAAACTGGTCTAACTAATTACTACAGTGGTATATAT
>LTAE01007784.1:0-16263 GCA_001647135.1 Pontederia paniculata | reverse complement strand
TCTCTCTCTCTCTCTCTCTCTCTCTCTCTCTCTCTCTCTCTCTCTCATTTCATGCACGTCGATGGGCAGTGGCACATACTAACTATATATTTTCGTTTAGGTTAGTTTTTAAAGGGAATCATTCGAGGAATTAAGCAAACGACGCGCCAAAGATCATTTACTAATATATGAATAAAACGCGACAATTAATGTGAAAAATGAGACTAACTAATTATAGTAGGTCCTATGAGGAAATGTCTAAATTTTAATAGATGTAAGTATTTATATTTTCACCTGAAGTTACTTTTAATATAAAAATGTCTATTTAATTGATATATTTGGAAAGATGATCGATTCCATGTGCGGTTCATATTAGTAGTAGTAGTAGTAGCAGCAACAAAACAAGCATGACACAATATTTAATTTGGTCGCAATTAACTTAAGGTATTAAGAAAATAATTAAAGTGTCTTTTTTTTTAATTTCTCTATTCAGGGAAAAATGTTTTTGCAGAAATTTTTTTTATAAATACATTTTCGTAAAAAAAGTGTTAAATGAAATTTATATTTTAATATTTTTTCTATTGTATTAGAGGTGTAAGTAAAATTCAAAAATCGAACAGAACCCATGTAAACAAGTAGTTTTTTTTAAGAAGAAACCTAATGATTTTTCAAATTTAGAAAGACCACCTGAGAATTTAATATATATACAATTATTATACTGTCATAATTTATTATTCAATCACTATAAATTGAGATGAATTTTGTCTGTGGAGTTAAAAGTGCATAGCATCAAATAATATTAAAATATAAATTATATATACAATTAGTAATAATTTAATATATATACAATTATTATATCAAGCATTTTATAATTTTTTAACTCAAATAATATTGATTATAAATATGATAATCAAAGTGTCTTGGTAATTGGATGTGATATATAAAATTTTCAACCGAAAAAGAACTCTTGTCTCATTTATTTAATCGCCAACTAGCTTCGTAAATCTTTTCAGAAGTCCGGCCCAATGGCCTTTGGCATTGACATGAACAAGGCCCAAAAAGTACGATCCATTTAGATTGAAGACGGCCCACTTAAGTTTTGACAATTTATCATTTAAGCAACCTAAATCTCAATTTCAACATATAAACAATTTAGCATTTATTTTATCAAAATCTTAGGCATCAACATATAAGCGACCGCCGCCAGTTCACCTTACTTTTAAAACAAACCATAAACGATATTTTTATTATTTAATAAAATCATCATTTTACCGACGTATTTATTTTTACAACATGCATGGGAAATGATGATATTTATATGAAGTAAATGGGGGTGTAGGGCACTCAGTTCTACACCCGATGTATAACACTTATGTTCTCTCATTTAGATATTAAATAAATATTAATAATTAATAAAATTATTATTTAATTTATGAAATAATATAATATATATTTATCGGATCAATCCGATAATTTAAAATAGTATCTAAAATCAAAAAAATTATGACTGTCAAATTATTAAAAAAAATCAAATGGATTTAATTTTGATCATCGAATAATTTGATTATTATGATATTGATCAAACTAACTACTTAATTAATAAAATAAATTAATAAATAAGTATTTAATTAATCGGATGGATAAAAATAATGCTATACATGGTGTGTAGAGTAATGTGCTCTACATATCCATTTTCTCTATTTTTTTAATATTATATGCTATATTGGTGTAAATAAGTTTTTGAATTATATATGTAAATCAAGAATCAAAATAAATATAAAATGAGGATAAATAGAAGTTAATAATCAAATCATTATCTACTTAAACATTTTTCATGCATAGTATATTGTGAAATATTTGATGGTTCATTAAAAAATCTTTATTAATTAATGACAAGCATATGTCATGCATGCATCCATCCTAAAGGCCCGTCAAGTTATTCAAATCACTACTTGAGTAATTTTCAGAATTGGTATCCCAAGTTGATCCCAAATTGATCTCTAAACTTTCTTTTGTAACTAATTAATCCCTCAACTATATAATCATTTCATAATTAGTCCCTTTTATATATTATAATTATATTTTGGTGATGTGGCAACCACATCATTTATTTTTCATCAATTATTTGTTGATGTGATAGCCATATTAATGACACACAAATGAACACTTGAAAAATAAAGAATAAAAGCAGAAATATCATTAGACAATAATATATAAACATACAAAATTACTTGATATGAAATAGATCATATTTGTTCACAATCTTATAAAAGAACTTTTACTATTTTCTTTTCACGATCTTATATATTTACAAAAATTAAAAATTACTCTAATATTGCTTCAATTTCTAAAGTTATAATTATTAATGTTGAAAATAACATGTGAAGATTAATCATCTAATTATTTAGAAGATTAATTATATAGTTTTTTATTATTCTAATTTTGTCATATGTATATGATTTTAATAGTGATTATGTACTTTGATTATTTTAACACAAAAAATAATAAAAAATTTTTATAAGATCACGAACATATAAGATCTATCTTTTATCAAGTAATTTTATATGTTTATATATTATTTTTAATTATATTTTTATTTTATTCTTTTTTTAAAAGTTTATTTGTGCGTCATTGACTATGACATCAATTGATGAAAATAGATGATGTGGCTGCCACATTACTAAAAAATAATTATAATATATAAAAAAGATCAATTGTAAAAGAATTATATAATTGAGGGATTAATTAGTTACAAAATAAAGTTAAAGAATCAACCTGGGATTCTAAGTAAAGTTGGATTACCAATTCTAAAAATTACTCTCACTACTTTAACCGATTTATTCGTCCTCATAGTTGTGATCATAGAAATTATATTGTCTGTAATTTAGGTAAAAGCCATCTTGATTTGTAATTTATGTAATTAAGAGTTAGTTTTTAACATAAAAAAAATTCACTTATAATAATAAAACAGTAGAAATATAATAAGTGATGTTAAATCGTCATTTTGGGTTATTAATTAAGCAAAAAAAATGGGATCGTTTGCTTGGCGTGTAATTGGAGCTCATAACGTAAGATAATATGGGATTGATGTTAGTTAAATTAATTATTAATTACATATCATCAACTGAGTTATTAATTACAATATTTTCGTCCTCATATTTATTTTTTAAAAACTTAGAATTATAATAACTTTAGTTCAGTAATATGCTTCCCATCTCATCCAGCCCAACATCATCATGTTTCTTGTAATCCAGGGATACCCGTCCAATTTTCATCTGCCCTTTGAAGGATAAAATAACACTGCATGACTTATATTCAAATAATCCGTATCCATTGGTGATATGGTTTTGGCAAGTAATTTAATAACAATTAGTGATGCATCTAATGACACAATCCCGGTGTAATTAACTAAATATGATCATGCCTAAGTTCGCGTGTTGCATGCACTCATGCTATGCCACATAACACAACGATATGATAGTATTCTTATTTATGTTGCAATATGGATTTTAATAAAATGTAAAATTAGACATAAAATCTCATGAATAAAAAAATTAATTCAATGTTTTTAATACATGAGTCGAAGATTGTGTCTATGATAGAATTTGTATACATTATGTGTTGTGTCCACCCAATTCTATATTGCTATAATTGATATGATTAGGACATGAAAATTAATTAAACACTCGGCCTAGATAAGTGATGTCAAACAATTTGCATTGTTTTTTCTTTGGTCGGCCAAAAGCTTAAAATATGATAACATTTTAGTATTACGATTCTTAAGCTTAATTCTCTAACACATCACGTCAACCCCCTGGTCATATGCAGCTAGATATTTGCCATTTGTTATTACTCACTTCCTATTTGTACTTTTATAATTAGCTTGTAGTGACGAAATTGGTTGGTTGTTTATGAATTATGCCACAATCGACCAAAAATTGTTAGCCCAAGACTTTTGAGAAACAAAGTTATGCATATTATTAAAGATTAAGGTGTCTTTCAATCGAACTAGAATATGTCGCTTAAAAAAAGTGATTAAGTTGGCTTGACCAATCACCATTAATTGATGTAATTAATTCATCTGTCATCATAAAAAAGTTTGTCCAAAAATTATTGTCCCACTCTTGTCAAACTACAATTAATTAGCTGCCCACCTTTTTGTATGCATATATTTTTATTACAAGTCTCCCCAACTTTATAATTTTTAATATTAATTTGATATATTGAGCTAGCTAGTTTGAAATAAGAATAATGGAAATTTTGTATTAACTTGTCATGTTCAATGTATAAAGAGGTTAAAAAAGCATATTAACAAGCTTTTACGTAACACCCAATAAATAAATTTATTTATCTGTCAAAAAATGATTCACATATGTGAATTCACCTACTATATATGCACTACATATATTATATTAAAAATAATGTGTTAACATACGTTATATATATATATATATATATATATATATATATATCATAATTTACTTGTGCATATGATTAATAGTTTTTTTTTATTATTTAGAAAATAAATTTTTACTTTTTTCTGAACCTCATCGGACAAAGAGGAAGAAATCTTTGCCTTTTCTATCTGATCCGTCGGATAACGTGGATTAAGCGCAAATCACATGAAAAATATTTCATACCATTTGTTTAACATTGTGTACTTTGAATTTATAATATCGAATTTAGAATTTATTTCGTGGTATCTTTTCATTGAATCAGAATCTTTGGACAATTATTTTCGTTGCTAATATTTTTTTCACAATAATATTTTTTTTCATGTTTTAGAGTTATTTTCTTTAACACAATCTCAAATATAATTTTTTTATATAATTTTAAATTTTAAATGATAAATTTGTAATTTCTAGTCTTTGATTTACTTCATTAGTCATTAGGTCCTCCCTCCACTAAGTTCCATTCAAAATCTATTATTTTTTTAATAATAATAAGATATTACTTTTACCCTTACTTAATATAAGAAAAAAAGTAAAAATCTCATCATGACATTTCAGTTTTTAAAGATATTATTAATTATTTTTCAACACATACTTTATTATTTTCTATTTTTTATTATATTAAAATTATAAATGATCTTTTACTTATTAACAAAATAATTTAATCTATTTTTAATGGAGACTTAATTGAAAATTTTATATACATTCAAAAATTAGTATTTATAAATTACAATTTAAAATTAATACGAAAAAAAATATTGTTAATGATGTGTTAAAAAGAATTCTCTACCACTCCACCTTATATTCGCTCATCTCTTGCTACTCTCCTGCTACAGTAAACAAAACAGGAGTTAAAAGTGACATTTTCTCTCTTTCTAAAGTAATCCTTAATTTTGTTTCATAATTATTTACTATTTAAACTATTATTATATCAATTATTTTTAATCAGGTGGGTCTGGTATTTTAATTCGAGATATGCATGGATATTTTGTTGAGCTACCCAGAAATAACTTGCCTGAAATATATTATCTAATTAATAATAAAAAAAACTTTGTTAGTTGCCTGAAATATATGCATGGATATCTAGACTTTGTTTGTTACATATTAGCGGTTAATAGCGTATATCAATTAGTGATTAGCGATAGCGAGTTAATTATTATTATTATTTTCTAATTCAATAATAATAAAAAAAACAAATTTGACATATTAAAATATCCACATATTTTTCCTCTTTATTATAATTATGAGTCATATGATATTGTGCTTGGTCAATTTGGATACCATGTTGTTTCATTTGATCTTTATTTATTTTAGGATAAAAGGAGTCTATTTAGCATTTTTGTTAAGTAAACTACTTAACAGTGATTCAGACCGTCCAATTTTATTCTGACAATTTAAAAGTCTAAAATATATTTTAAAAATTTAATCTTAAACCGTCAGAAATTAATATGATGGTCTGAATACTAAGTAGTCTCCTCAACTTTTTTATTTTATTATTTTTTAAAGTTATTGGATCCACCATGTTGCAAAGCCATACAACATGAGCATACCATACCAAAAAAAATACCAAAAATATCAATCTTATAATTTCTTTTTTCAAATTTTATTGTCATATTTTTTGTTGTTTGAGGCGACGTTTAAGTAAAAGAATTCGCCGTTTCATCATATTTTAAATGGTAAGATTTACCTTTTTTGGGGTTAAAATGCATATTATACTAGTCACAATAAATTAATTTATATTGGCGAAAAATCAAAAGTTTAACTAAATTTGACATATTAAAATATTCACATATTTTTCCTCTTTATTATAATTATGAGTCATATGATATTGTGCTTGGTCAATTTGGATACCATGTTGTTTCATTTGATCTTTATTTATTTTAGGATAAAAGGAGTCTATTTAGCATTTTTGTTAAGTAAACTACTTAACAGTGATTCAGACCGTCCAATTTTATTCTGACAATTTAAAAGTCTAAAATATATTTTAAAAATTTAATCTTAAACCGTCAGAAATTAATATGATGGTCTGAATACTAAGTAGTCTCCTCAACTTTTTTATTTTATTATTTTTTAAAGTTATTGGATCCACCATGTTGCAAAGCCATACAACATGAGCATACCATACCAAAAAAAATACCAAAAATATCAATCTTATAATTTCTTTTTTCAAATTTTATTGTCATATTTTTTGTTGTTTGAGGCGACGTTTAAGTAAAAGAATTCGCCGTTTCATCATATTTTAAATGGTAAGATTTACCTTTTTTGGGGTTAAAATGCATATTATACTAGTCACAATAAATTAATTTATATTGGCGAAAAATCAAAAGTTTAACTAAATTTGACATATTAAAATATTCACATATTTTTCCTCTTTATTATAATTATGAGTCATATGATCTTGTGCTTGGTCAATTTGGATACCATGTTGTTTCACTTTATCTTTATTTATTTTAAAATAAAAAAAGTCTACTTAGCATTTTTGTTAAGTAAATTACTTAACAGTGATTTGGACCATCCGACTTGATTCTGATAATCTAAAATCAAATTTAAAAGTCTAAAATATATTTTAAAAATTTAATCTTAAACCGTCAAAAATTAATATGATGATATGAATACTAAGGGCCTGTTTGGCTTAGCTGATAAAAAATACCTGATAAGCACTAATGCTGATAAGCAATTTAAGTGTTGATACTTATTTTAAAATATAAGTAGTTAGATGTTTGGATAAAAGTGCTGATAATATCAATAAGTAGTTATAATATTTGTTAAAATAAATATTGACTAATATACCCTTAAAGTTATATGATAACAATATTAAAAGATATGGATAAAAGAGTAATATAGTTGGTTAAAATTAATAAGTCAACAACTTTAAAAATAAGCAGGGGGGACCCTGCTTATTTTTTTTCAACTTATAAGTAATTATCTAACAACTTATAAGTAAATATTTTTAGTTACCAAACATGGAGATATTCTAAAAATTACTTATAAGTAGTTTTAACCTACTTATAAGCTTAGCCAAACAGGCCCTTAGTCTAAGACTATGGGCCTGTTTGGCTTAGCTGATAAAAAATATCTGATAAGCACTAATGCTGATAAGCAATTTAAGTGCTGATACTTATTTTAAAATATAAGTAGTTACATGTTTGGATAAAAGTGCTGATAATATCAATAAGTAGTTATAATGTTTGTTAAAATAAATATTGACTAATATACCCTTAAAGTTATATGATAACAATATTAAAAGATATGGATAAAAGAGTAATATAGTTGGTTAAAATTAATAAGTCAACAACTTTAAAAATAAGCAGGGGGACTCTGCTTATTTTTTTTCAACTTATAAGTAATTATCTAACAACTTATAAGTAAATATTTTTAGTTACCAAATATGGAGATATTCTAAAAATTACTTACAAGTAGTTTTAACCTACTTATAAGCTTAGCCAAACAGACCCTAAGTAGTCTCCTCAACCTCTTTATTTTATTACTTTTCAAAGTTATTGGATCCACCGTGTTGCAAAGCCATACAACATGAGCATACCATACAGAAAATACCCAAAATATCAATCTTATAATTTCTTTTTCTAATTTTATTGTCATATTTTTTGTTGTTTGAGCGAACGTTTAAGTAAAAGAATTCGCCGTTTCATCATATTTTAAATGGTAAGATTTGCGGGGTTAAAATACATATTACACTAGTCACAATAAATTAATTTATATTGCCGAAAAATCAAAAGTTTAACTAAATTCGATTAGCTTATCTAAGTTTAATCAAAAGTTTAATTAATTTTATTTTGGTCGTAAGACAATATTATTCAAGGGGTATTTATTCGCCAATGCACATGATAAAAAAAACAAGATTTTGCTCTCCTTTTTCAATCGCTATTATTAATTGTGTGATTATAATTATATAAGTTTAATGAAGGATGTAAATTATAACTTAACTTACATAATAGTAAGTTATGTGATTCGACGATTCAAATTAAATTTTACTTGCATAAGTGATTAATATTTTTTTTACTATTTAGAAAATAAATCTTTACTTTTTTATCAATCTCATCAAAGGAAGAAATTTTTATCTTTTTAATTTGGACCGTCGAATTATGTGACTTATATGTATAAGTTAAATTATAATTTATCCCTCATTTAAACTCTATGAACAATATTTATCCAACAGTTGGACAGGAAAACTTACAATGCGTGATTAAGCGCAAACCACATGAAAACTATTTGATGCCATTTTTTTAACATCACGTACTTTGAATCTATAATATAAAAGTTAAAATTTATTTCTATGTCTCTTTTGATTGTATTGGAATCTTCGGACAATTATTTTCGTTGCTAATATTTTTTCCACAATAATATTTTTTTTATGTTTTAGAGTTATTTTCTTTAACACAATCTCAAATATAACTTTTTTTATATAATTTTAAACTTTAAATGATAAATTTGTAAATTCTAGTCTCTGATTTATTTCATTAGTCATTAGGTCCCTCCACTAAGTTCCATTCAAAATCTATTATTTTTTTAATAATTATAAAGTATTACTTTTATCCTTACTTAATACAAGAAAAAAAAATTAAAAAACTCATCATGACATTTCAACTTTTAAAAATATTATTAATTATGTTTTGTACACATACTTTATTATTTTCTATTTTTTAATATATTAAAATGATCTTTTGTAATTATTAAAAAACAACTTAATTGAATTTTCAATAGAAATTTAGAAAAAAAAAAGATTTAGCGCCTGTTTGGATATACATTTTTTCTATGGTATTAGCTAATACTATAGTTTTTGTCTCTTTGGTTGAAAATTTTTCTTTGAAGCTGTTTGGAAACAAATTTTGTTGACTCATATTCTATAGAATAGATTCAATACCATAGAAAAATAAAATGAGGTCTAAGCAAAGAATTATTTCCGGTAACTTATTTTGTGCATTGTTCTTCTTGGTTAACATATAATTATTCTCACTTTTTATTATATATTATTTGTCCAACATCATTTTATTTTTCAGTTTCTAGAAAAATAGTTAAAAATATTTACTTATTTCTTCTCAATAGAATAAAATGGTGGGCACTTCAAGAATAAAAAATTAAATAATTGTAAAATTAGGAAATAATTAAACTGACCTAGGTATATGAAAAGTAAAAATATTAAAAATATAGATTTTTTAGAGTGAAAAATGATTAGTCGTGAAAAAGTGAAATAAATAAAATAAAACTAATATTTTTTTTTATAAAAAGAACTAAAAATTTTTAATATTTTCTTATATATTAAATATTTATTTGTATTGTTATATATATTATATAGGTATATATTTTTTTAAAAAAAAATCTTAAGAATAATTTTCATTCCAAATGCACATATGAAAATAAATCTATAGGATATAAATATATAGAAAAATACTTTTGTAAAAGTGTCTTTCTACGATATTTCTGTCCCTGTTGAGAGAAATTATAATTTGTCAAACGGGCCATTACTAATTTATGTATGGCAACTTTAAATTTCATTTCTATTAAATTTATATGATAAATTTATTCGTTTATGTCTTTAATTTTATTCTTGTTAAATATTTGCTAGCTTATATAATGACTTCTATTATCACATTAAAAAATAGAAAATAATATAAAAAAAATAAATTGTATGATGAACTAATCTAAAAGTAAATAAATGCTTCTCCTTAAAGTAAAATAAATAAGAAATGAAATTTCAATATTAAACTTTCCAAACACATGTATGAAAATAAAACTGTAGTATATAAAATTGTAGAAAGACACTTTTGCAAAAGTGCATTTCTATAGTTTTTTTTATTTTTGTAGATTTTTTATGGATTTTATCAAACGGGACCTTAATTGACAAATTAATATACATTCAAAAATTAGTATTATATTATAATTTTAAATTAATACAAAAAATTTATTATTAATGATGTGTTAAAAGAATCCTCTACCAGTCTACCGTATATTCGCTCATCTCTTGCTACTCTCCTGCTACAGTAAACAAAACATAAAAGAGAAAGTTGGAGTTAAAAGTGACATTTTCTCTCTTTTTAAAATAATCCTTAATTTTTTAATAATTATTTACCATTTAAACTATTATTATATCAATTATTTTTAATCAGGTGGGTCTGATATTTTAATTCGAGATATGCATAGATATTTTGTTGAGCTACCCATAAATAACTTGCCTGACATATATTATCTAATTAATGCAACAGGATGGTGTTTGTCCTAATAATAATAATAATAATAATAATAATAATAATAATNTATTTTGTTGAGCTACCCATAAATAACTTGCCTGACATATATTATCTAATTAATGCAACAGGATGGTGTTTGTCCTAATAATAATAATAATAATAATAATAATAATAATAATAATTATTATTATTATTATTATTATGACGACGACATTTATTTATTTATTTGTATTACACAACAATAATAGCACAAGTGTCTTCTCCTCTCCTCATTGGACTACTCGGACGCTTCCCTGGCAACAAAAACTAGAAAACCCCAAAGCTCCCCTCTTTTTCTCCGGCGAAGCGCTTCCTCTTCCGCCTCTCCGTGCCCATCACCATCTCCGTCCGTCGGCACTTCCCTCTACGACGATCCCCCACCGGTTCTCCGGGCAATGAGCCTGGCCGGACAGGCGTCAGGCCGGACGGAGACGACCCAACTCCTTGGCGGCCGGATTCGAAAATGATCGGGATCCGGAGAATGGGCTTCGGTCCGTGGCGCCGAACGCGGTGATCCGACCGCCGCTAGCTCAAAAATCTCTCCTTTTTTGCCGTGCCGGCCGCTCGATTGGGAGTTCCTCGACGGGGAGGGAAACAATGGGGCGGAGGAAGCCCGCGGCGCTGCTCGTCCTGTTCGCGTTGCTGCTGTCGGCCGCGGCGGCTGCGTCGGGGGAGGAGAAGAAGGCCGGGCGGAGGCACGCGTACGCGGCGATGATGTACATGGGGACGCCGAGGGACTACGAGTTCTACGTGGCGACGAGGGTGATGATGAGATCGCTGGCGAGGCTCGGCGTCGACGCCGATCGCGTCGTCATTGCCTCCACCGACGTGCCGCTGCGCTGGGTCCGAACCATGTAAGCCTTCTTCCCCTCCTCACCAAACCCTTGTTCTCATCACTGCTGCTCGTTTTTTTTTACGTTAATATATCGTCCACTTTTGTTTTATTTTAAATGCATGTTTTCCTGAAAATTAAAAAAAAATCCCGAATCCGACGGCGGAGGCGCCTCCAGTAACTGCGCGGACGGTCCGATCAAAGGCAGATAACGCACATTATTATTGTTTCCGGGGTTAAAATTTATTTATTCAGTTTTTTTTGGGCGAAGAAATAGCAAGAATGCGAGGAATTGACGCTTCAATTCAGGGATATTTTTATCCCTTGGATTTTTTTTACCGCGTTTGTAAATTTTGTCGGGGCGATGGATTTGGGTTAATTTTGGACAACTCACAGTTTAATTTAGTCCGTTATTTTTCTTGAAGCTGGTAAAAGTTGCTGTTAGCTTTTGCTTTGTTTGGTCCGCAGCTTTTTGGCCTCCTTTATGGCTTTAGGAGATGAATGGACGCGTGGGGGAGTTTGGAGAAGAACAGGGAAGATTTTTTTCTGAATTCCCAACTTCTTGCCCTTATTTTTTCCCAGTAATAACGAGATTACCGGACTGTACACATAAGATTGTTCAAGAGCAATGCCAAGAATAAAAGAATCCGACTCCAATCAGAAATTTATCTGGTAATGGCATGAAAAGAACGTGACAGAATGCTTATGTTTCTAACTAAGTTTAGTTGGCATACCAGGTTAGGAGTGATGTATTCCGGATTGAGGGATCGGGAGCTACTAGTTTTGAGTTCGAGCTTCGAATTTGCCAATTTGATCAGACGGATATCATTGACTGATCTTTGCTCTCGACTCCGGATTAGTTAGGTGTTAGTAGTCCTGAACACTCTCGGATTGAGGGATCGGGAGCTAGTAGCCTCGAGTTCGAGCCTGAAGTCGTCAATTTGACCAGATGGATATTATTTACTGCTCTTTGCTCTCGACTTCGAATTAGTCAAGTGATAATAGTCCTGAACATCGGAGGTCTCGAGTGGGTACTAAAAAAAATATGTTTATGTTTTTGTTATGGTTAATGGCACCATGTTCTGATTGGAACTTTTCCAAACAATTAGCAAGTGATAGCAATTTGTATCATGCCAGATTTATGCTTTGTTATCTTTTCGCCAATTGTTGCTGTTGCTTTTTCGTGATTTCTAATGTAGATAAGCAAATAGAATTCCATGATTTGATACTACATGCTTAGCATGACATGGTAGTTGGTATTGGCATATTAAAAGGTCCCAATAAACAATCTAAAATGGTAGCCTAATCACTTCCTAGTTGTTTATGCATCTAATGCTTGGTTGCACTAATAGGCAAGAAGAAGATGGGCTGAAGGTGGTGACAGTTGAGAACCTGAAGAACCCGTATGAGAATCAGGGCAACTTCAACACTAGGTTCAAGTTGACGCTGAACAAACTGTATGCATGGAGTTTAGTTTCCTATGACAGGGTTGTTATGCTCGATTCAGATAACATTTTCCTCCAACGGACTGACGAGCTATTCCAGTGCGGCCAGTTCTGTGCTGTTTTCATTAACCCTTGCGTATTTCACACGGGTCTCTTTGTCCTTCAGGTACCATCATTACAATATCTGAGCCATTAAAATGTTGAAACTATTTGCACATGTTCTTGTATGTATGTGCAAAGAACTGTTTGGATTATGTTGCACAAATGAATTATTATGTTAGTTCGTTGTCGTCAGAGCTCTGCCTATATTAAAATTGTAATGTACATACAATTGGGATGATAAATTACTTTGTTGATTTTGTCTAGTGCCACATAATTTCTCCTAGAAATGTTAAGCTAAAAAATTGCTGGAAACAGAAACAAAGACAGATATATTAAACCATATCTACTTAAGCTAACGATAACAGATCGTATATTTTCTGCCTATACTTATGGTTTGCATATTCTTCATGAAGTGTGATAAAAATGACTGCTGTTGTTCTAACTTCTCTACAGAGACCCATAACTTTTAACATGGTATGTCTAGCTAAGGCAGTTTTAGATGACCAACAGATAACGATAATAAGTTGGTGAAATGACTTCATAAGTAATAGTTACCTTGTGGAGCATGATTAATTAGGAAACTAGATTTGATAAATAAATATACTTATAGCCATGCGGCTGAGGGTCATCTGCGATATAATTTTATATGTGAAGATCAGCACTCTGCGTTTGAAGTTTGAAGGATTTAATGTGATCTATAATGCCCAATCATTTTCATTGCAGTTTCATTCCATCTGATTTTTTGTTTCAAGCTCACCTGCAAATTTTTCCTTTCCTTTTAACAAGAAACAACTATAAATGCAAAATTGCCGTCAGGATTTGAAATAACAAACTTAATGACTGGCAGGGTAACTGTTCATTTTCCTGAGGATTATAAACTAATTTTCTTGTAAAGTTGAGATAATCCTGCATTCAGTGTTGTGCAACGATTATTTCAATTTCTTATGAATTAGTTTAAAGTGTCAGCTATGTTGTTCAAATTGTAGCCTTCCATGGATGTTTTCAAAGATATGCTTCATGAGTTAGAAGTTGGAAGAGATAACCCAGATGGTGCAGACCAGGGTTTCCTAGCTAGCTACTTCCCTGACTTGCTCGATCGTCCAATGTTCCATCCACCTGCCAATGGTACCAAGCTTAATGGTTTATACCGTCTTCCTCTGGGATACCAGATGGATGCCTCTTATTATTGTGAGTAAATATTATCACTTTATGCTTAGTTTTATCTGTCATGTCATCAGCTTTTATCGTGCACTATAATTTAGTTATGACCATTGTTCATTAAGTTATATATTGCAAGTCTTTGTTAATTTAGCATAAAGAATCATCACTTTGATTTTAGATTTGAAGCTTCGGTGGAGCATACCATGTGGACCGAATAGTGTTGTCACTTTCCCTAGTGCGCCATGGTTAAAACCTTGGTACTGGTGGTCTTGGCCCGTCTTACCTTTGGGCCTTTCGTGGCATGAACAACGACGAAAGAATCTTGGGTAAGAAAGCTAGTACTTGGGTTGTCCCAATCTTGGATTATCATGCATTTTGATGATGTTTGCTGGATTTTTTTTTCCTTGGGTACAGATCCATTAAGTGGATTTGATATCTAACATCTTGTATGAAATTGTTACCATGAGCAGGTACAGTTCAGAAATGCCAGTCATACTGATCCAAGCTGTAATGTATCTTGGAATCATGGCTGTGACTCGGCTAGCACGACCTAGCTTGTCAAAGTTATGCTACAACCGACGGCCTGAGAAGAGCGTTGCTTTGTTGCACGCCATGCTCAAGGTTGCTGCAATGTGGTCTATAATTGCTGCATATACAGTCCCTTTCTTCCTGATTCCGTGCACGGTACATCCGCTTCTTGGATGGTCCCTCTACCTGCTGGGAGCAGCTGCTCTGTGTTCAATTGTGATAAACCTTTTCCTGCTTCCACCTCTACCAGTTCTAACCCTACTGCTGGGGATGCTGGGTTCATTGGTTGTGATGGCATTCCCTTGGCATTCTGATGGCATCACTCGGGCTCTGACATTGTTTGTCTATTCATTTTGCTGTGCGCCGTTTCTATGGGCATCAACGACAAAAGTGATCGCATCCTTACAGAACCTCTTGGAGCGTGAAGCCTTCTTCCCTAGATTGGGAGAATCGACTCCTCTGTCTGAGTTCAGCAAGCTGTATTGAGCTACAGAAAACAGTTGGATCTCCAGGCGGCTACTTCATCATTTTTTTTTATTATTCATGTTTTTCGCTGTCAGTTGTGTAGTATTATCACAGTTATTGTACCATATAGAACAAGCAAAAATACTGAATGGGAAAAGATGGAGATGACCGAATTGGTTCCACGATTGTCTTGCTAATTCCTTTCTTTGAGCCGTAGATTCTGAACTAAGGAACTGCTGCTTTTGCTGATTCACATCAGTGGCAATGACAAATTTACTGTTACAGCTTAAAGTTGAAACATGAGTGATTGCGTCTCAGCTGCCTTACATGTGAATTTGAAGCTATGATAAGCAGTTGGTATAATTTGATTTGAATTTCCCAAAAAGCACCTTGAAGTTAAGAGTTTGTGAAAATATTTTGTTTTTTAATTTAAATTTCATTGAGTAGAGAAGAAATCAGGATTACAGTTCTTAAACCATAAAATAACCTTAATTTAAGAAAGGAGTTATAATGCATGATGTTACTTGTTAAGCAACAAAGATACCAGCATTTCAACCCCAAAAAATATACCGAATTACGCAAAAGGAAAAATAAATATGATTATAATCAAATGCAGGTGCTAAGGTTCATATAGGGACTGTTTGGATTGAGATTAAATTTAGAGAATATATACTAAGATTATAGGTGTACTTATTCCAAAAGTTTTGATTAGGTAAGTGTTGGAATTAAAGTAAAAAAAAATATAATATTTAGAAAAATAAGTGATGTTAAGATAATTTTAGTTATATTTACTAATGCACATATATTTTTAGTAATAAATAATAATTTTATTTCACTACATTTACAATAACATATAATTAATTATTAATTATAAGAATATAGTAATTAATCATTATTCATAATTTATTAATTAATTGATAATATTATATAGTATGACATTTTGCGTGCATCATTAATTTATAAGCTTAAATAAATATTCAATTACATAAAATAATTAATTAATAGTCATTACGTTGATATAGTATTATAATTAAAAAAATAAAATAAAGTTAAAA
>LTAE01007782.1:0-17373 GCA_001647135.1 Pontederia paniculata | reverse complement strand
GAGAGAGAGAGAGAGAGAGAGAGAGAGAGAGAGAGAGAGAGAGAGAGAGAGACTTGTGGGAGGAATAATGGCTTGCGACATAAATATTACATATAAATCCATGAAATAACACAAATTAATCTTATCAATAACATCTTAAAACTAATAATATAATTTATTTCGATTAATAAAATAAGAAAATTATACTACGTGATATAATATTTATTATGTAAAAAATAATATTAACTCACTAATTTATTTGGTTTTATAGTTAAACGTTAATTATTGAAATTTTCAACGATTTCAATCTTTGATAATTTAAATAAAGAAATAACATTAAAATATTATTTATAAAATTAATATTTTATTTAGCTTAATTTCGTTAAAATAGGTATTATTTTTATTAAAAAATATCATATTTATTTTAATAACTTAAATATTATATTTTATTTAAATATTTTTAATAATATATTAATAAATTAGAGTAGATAAATATATTAATTATTTATTATTATTTGAATTATACTTATCATTTAATAATATATAATAAATAAGATAGCTATAAATAATAATACTATTAAAATAGTGATATGTAGGTCTAAAAATAGGTGGCCGCCCTACTTTTATACCTACTAATAAGACAAAAAAAGAAAATAAAAATTGATTCCACAATTTTGTGGAACCAGCTTAGTTCTTGCTCATCGCAAGAACTAAAATGCTGGGACTCATCGAAATTTTGAGGGTTGACCATAACTTATTCTGGTCGCCCCATCAAATTTTGAAGCAGTGTTTGGAACTTGCCCTAGTTCTAGCGTCCAAACGAGGCCCTAGAAATACAACAACCCGCATATAGACAAGCGTCTTGTTCAGATGCGCGATTAACCTTCACTTTTTCATATTTATTTTTGTAGTCCTCAGTGGACCATTTAGAAAGTAAGCCGATCCATACACTTTCGCCAATCCAATTAAGCCTAATTTGTGCAGCACGTGCTTCAAATAACAGTGAAGACAATCTTTTTTAATACCGAGTGTTAAATGCTTTTCACAAAACTTCATTATTCTCGGCATCCCACCAAACAGCATTCAAAATAATTAGAACATAAATATTATCATTCAATTAAAGAAAATTAAAAAACAAACTTGAAATTCTCTAAACCACATTTGTCTTGTGGCAAGAGGTATTTCCTTCTAAGAAAGTCAAGATTGTTCATATCTCTATCGAATAACTTTAGCCAAAGCAGCGACAGTAGGTTTCAACGGCAGAAATCTACATATTAAATAATTAGTTTGACGTATAAATAAATTATATTAATGATGCTTTAACTTACCAAGTCTTATATTTCTATGCGATTTGAGTATATTCGATCAAAATGTTTCCTAGTCTCACCATGAGATAGATGTAACATAACACCTTCCTTAGTATTGTACTCGGCATGCCCTCTCATGTATGAAACTGAACTCATAGAAGAATATATTTTTTTAAGTCTTGGGATAAGAAGCAAATAATGCATTCTTTTCACTGGAATTATATTTTTATTCTACCCATAACATTTGAAAATTTGTACCTCTCAGTACCACAAACTTTGGATTCCCTCAAATCTATATCACCATTGTAAAATAATATGAATCCATTTTCACAACAATTTATCTTTATCGATGAAAGACTAAGTTTAGAAACTAGTTTTTTTTGTTCTATAATAATTCAATAGAATTCGTGATCCTATCGATGTCATCTTCTTCAATATTTTCATAATAGCGTCGAAGCATGCATGTGATATATTATGATCTGATTTAAGACTCAACATCCGGACGATCAATGATAATTCAGAATGAGTTTCATACTCCGACTATAACGGTTTACTTGAAGCATTTAATAATTCGCATTATTCTTCAGCTTCTTCATTAGGTGACTCTTCATGAAATCTAACATGTCCATATTGTATTGATGCAGCATCATAAACTAAATTCTTATATCTATAGACTACATCATCTTCTTGGGCATGAGAGGTGTGCTCCTCCTTTTATAGCACACCTCCCCTCCTCTCATTGGATGAGCGGAGAGGTGAAGAGCTATCTCCTCACAACATGTCATGTGTTGTGAGGCGGTAGTTCTTTTCTTTTCTTTTATTATTATTATTATTATTATTATTATTATTTACAGGGTATTACATTCTACCCCCTTAAATAAAAATTCATCCTCGAATTTTCTCGATCAATAAATATTATTATGCTTCCATGATACTATTCTGAATATTAGATTCATCTATTTTTTTCAAGCCTACATTGTTCCTAACACATAAAAGATTTATAAATAAGTTCTATACATGTTTTCGTTCCGCTACTCTGATATTTACTTTTTTTTTTAAATTGAAACCTCATATGTTTCTTGTGACAAGATAAAAATTCTATATCCACATTCTGGCTCTTGTTTTCGAGTGTTGTCAAATTTTTTTATAAGGTCATATTATGACATCAATACTGATCTTTCTCTCGAATAAAGATTGGACCAAATTTTTTTTTCAATGATCTTCAATAAGCTTTAATGACATACCGTTGACATATTTTCGATC
The DNA here is from genome assembly GCA_001647135.1 of Pontederia paniculata. Classification (NCBI taxonomy): domain Eukaryota; kingdom Viridiplantae; phylum Streptophyta; class Magnoliopsida; order Commelinales; family Pontederiaceae; genus Pontederia; species Pontederia paniculata. The sequence continues at coordinate 14,824 of LTAE01007782.1, read as the reverse complement.
TTTTTTTTACTCAAGGCTTCGATAGTCAAGTTTGCTTTATTTACTTTATGTTGGATGGAAAATTCATTGTCTTTGAAAAACTTTAACCTTCGTGTTTTCCCTATGTTCAATTCTTATTGGGAGAAATTATACTTTAGATTCCCTATGATTAATTTATACATCGAAGTATCTACTCTATATGAGCAATCTTGTCATATCTATAATGCAATCATCATGATGGTTTATTCTACATCGTGGAAAAAATTCTTTCCACGATTCTTTCATTACTTTGAAGAATATGTGTTCTTTCTGGCTAAATTAATATTTATTTTAATTTGATGCCACCATCATTACATAGTTGGTGTATTCATCACTATAAGATGTGATTTATCGATGTTGACACCATCATAAGTTGTGTCTTCAATTATTGATTTCTAACTTCGCATCCTTTAGTATATAAGAGTTTCTCGTCTTTTTTTTTCTTAGCTTCAGAGATCAATTTTCTACTCAATATCATTACCAATTGATTGAGTAAGATATCATTATATGGTACTTTTTTTTGTCACTTTGTTTCACATTCTATAATCAATGAATATTCTAAGTGATTCATCTTTCTTAACCCATGAGAAGACACTTCGATCATATGAAGTTATTATTATATTTTTTTCAAACATTTCTTACAATTAAGTCTTTAACTTATACATGTCAATCTATACAATATGATACGATAACTTCATAATTGGTGTAGTATTTGGCATAAGATAAATTCTTAACTCAATGTTTATTATTTATTTATTAATCCTTGAAGTATGTCACTGAACACCTCAGGAAAAATCCTAAACTTATCAATCCATTTGACATTATTGTTCGAGCTCCGCTCATAATCACATTTTTCAATATCAATTTGAGGAATCACATCTTGAGTATTATGTGCCTTGTGACTATAGTAACCTTTAGTGTCGTGGTAGAATAGCTAACTCGTACTAGATATATCATAGTAATCTACCATCAGTAGTACTATTAATCAATCACAAGGAAACTTCAATAATGTATCTCCTTGACAATACATTACTTATCAATAATATTTTTCCATTGATAATTTAATCGTTGGTTTAACATCCAATATCAAGAATAAATGACATCTAAATCATACAATAAAATATAGTGGTTGGTTTACCACAATCAATTTCATTAAGATACATGCAACTTTGGCCCTCATTGTATCATTTCAATTATTTTCATTTTTTTCATCAATAATGAAGTATATTTTAGAGTCTCCTTTATGATGACGATAAAGCCTCTTATGAACTTTACATTCTATCTTGAGATAAATTTCTCGATGGATTTGTTTGCCTTGCCCTTTTATTGTATTTTACTAAATGATTATTATTCTTTAGGCACAATTACTTATTTATGTACTCATTTAATGACAATTCCTTTATTCAAAATTCAATGACGAGTCCTTTATTTGCATATTTTCATTTGCTTTTGCTCTTTGGCGTGCTGCATAAATCAATACTTCTAGATCACATTTAAAATTTACCTCAATGATTCAATATTTATCAATAAATCTTATTCCTCTTCTTTGAGTTTGATCGATACATATATTTAGCCTTGTTGGAGTCTCCATTCTCCATGAATAGATGTGGATTTGCCTTTAAACATATCAAATTAATAAGATCTTATAACCTCTATTTTCAATAGTCTCCCAATCTTGAAATATTTTCAGAAAGAAATCTCAATCATATCACATCATAATAATGTCTTTATATACCAATCATTTATCAATAGCTATATTTCACCATGTATTACATGGTTAACAATTCAATATACATATAATGACTTATCATATTACATTAATAATCTTCGATGGTCGCTCATGACGATTGCACATGGACTTTAAAATTTTAATAATTAGAAATCTATAAACTCATAATTTATAGACTTAAAACCTTCAATCATCATTTCTCTATAACTCAATTTTTTTTTACTTTACTGCCAATGACTAAATAGTCTTAACCTTTTGATCATAACTCTTAATCTTTTGATCATAACTATACGACTTTACACAATAAATATTTTACAATAAGCTTTGGAAACCATCGTATACATATAACTTTACACTTTATAATCATAAAATATCAATTAGTTTCCTAACAATATGTCACGACTTGAAGACTCTATATAACAGACTTAATCCTTAGTCTTTCACTTTTAGAAAACTTAGTAACTTATATTTTAAGAACTTAATCAATAACAAATCAAGTCTTAATATTAGAATTTAATCTCAATAACTCGATACAATAAGTCTTCTTATTTGACTCTGATACTAAACTGTAATGCCCCAAAATCTAACCTAAACACGCGGTCGAATCGATATTCGACATGCGGTCAGGTGATCTTGGAAATGCAATGACAATAAACATATATGATATGAAACTGTAATCAACAATAAATTTGTTAATAATAAAATATAATCAATGTAAGACTCAATAGCAATAACAAAACTTATACATATACAATGTGCAATCTTTACGTCGAGAGCAGCGCCACCGTGATCCATTATTCTCAATTACATGCACAGATCCAGAATGTAAGAGAAATTCATCTCAGTTAGTCGTATGTGTCAGTCATATTTATTTTAGAGACCTAATATTAGTCTCAAAAGATCATATCAATAAATGTACATTTCAATATCAATAATATACTAGGTGTGTCAACTATCCTAGCATAATCAATAACTTTCAGTGTACTCATTTTTATTCAATAATTTATGGAAATTATTACAATTTAACAAAAACAATATGCTAATGAGTTCATTACTCTAGCATGATACAATTATCAATAATATACTAGGTGTGTCAACTATCCTAGCATAATCAATAACTTTCAGTGTACTCATTTTTATTCAATAATTTATGGAAATTATTACAATTTAACAAAAACAATATGCTAATGAGTTCATTACTCTAGCATGATACAATTCTATGTTTCATCAATAAGAATCAATATCAATAAACTAGATGTGTCTTCTACTCTAGCATGATCAATATTAATTATTGGTACTAACTCTTATTAGTACATTATGAGAATCATTATTATTATCATTCAATCTTATCAATAATTAATTTTTGATCTTTATAATTATTAATAATGTTATGAGCATCAATAAGTACCCGTAGGTACACAATGTGTCAATATCAATGATCAATAGCTCATAACAAGTCAATAATAAATGAAGTTTATTTTTTACTTCATTTTCTTAGTCAATGTTCGATCTTTACAATTATCAGTAATGTTATGAGCATCAATAAGTACATGCGGTACACAATGTGTCGATATCAATGATCAATGACTCATAACAATCAATAACAAATGAAGTTTATCTTTTACTTCATTTTTCTGATCATATGTCATATGACATTTTGGAAGTCTCTCCTATGACTTCCTAAAGTTGTCTCCATATATCCGTCCTCAATAATCCATCTCGATATGTCATATGATATTTATCAATATTCAATAATTCAATCAATCAATCAATGTGTTTATTTATCAATGTATTGAGGACAATGATCATTTTGATGTCAATAAGACTGGTCAAGCCTGGGTAACACATAGTACCCACAATATCTCATGTTTGGGTCATAGATTGATTTGAAAATATCCCTGAATGATATCAGCACCCCACAATATGATTAATGATTTAGGAAAAAACCAAGGATGAATCGGCACCCCACAATATGATTAATGATTTGAAAATAATCCGGGATGAGATCATCACCCCATAATACAATCCATCGAGATACCTATTGACAATAAGTCAATTACAATCAATGTTTGTCAATTTTAAATCCTAATCATGGTTGTACATATAATTACGCTTCTAGGTGTGGTTCAATCAATTCTACAATACAATACTAGAAGCACAATTCAACCATCAATATATGTCATAATATTATTCAATAAATAACATTTAATCATAAATCATGATTATTACAAACATATCTAACTTATGTTATCAACAATATCAATAAGGCAATTAGGCATAACTATTTATCATTTAATAGTGATCAATTAATTAACAATTAATGATCATCAATAAATAATTAATCAATGTATGATCATTAACAATTAACAATTATCAATTACAATGATGATTCAATAATTATTAACAATTAAGCATAAACAATAACATATGATTCTTTCACTAATTATTAAGTTGCGACTAATTCTTAAATGCACTACATATAATTCGTAGTACAATCATTCTTTATCAATTCCATAAATCAATATTAATATAATTTGAAAATGACAATATTAATGAACTCGATAATTAATGCGTAAGGATCCCTACCACATACCTCAATTTATTAGTCCATCATTCTTCTACAATCTTCTTTTCCGAATTAGATGGCGGCGGTGCTTTCTTTCTTTCTTTCTTTCCTTTTCTTTTCTTTTCTTTTTTTTTTCTCTTTCTTTCTTCTCCATTTCTTCTCTTCCCTCTCCTTTTCTTTTTCTCTCGGCTAGCTTCTTGGGCATGGGAGGTGTGCTCCTCCTTTTATAGCACACCTCCCCTCCTCTCATTGGATGAGAGGAGATGTGAAGAGCTATCTCCTGTTGTGAGGCGGTACTTCTTTTCTTTTCTTTTTTTATTTTTTTATAGGGTGCTACATACATAACATATAATCATACATGGAAAAAGAAGAACAATTAGCTAAAGCAGCAAGTAGCAGTAGGTGATGTAGTGAAACTGATTATAAAAGAAAGTAAATCAGATATGTTAGTGAACATAATCTTATCATTTGTAAAGATTTGATATTATTCAAATTTGATGTTATTTAGATTTGATAATTATCTAAATTAATTTAGATTATATAGTCTTATCTGGTTAGATAAGATAGATATTTATGGTTATTCTTCTGATTCATCCATGTACTATATAGAGATGTACAAACTGACAAGAATGATATAGAAATATATTTTCTTCATAGTTATTCTTCTAACATGGTATCAGAGTCATAATAATAATATTTTTTTCTTTTCTTTCTTCTCTTCTTTCTTTCTCGGCAGATTCTCCATCGCCACTGGTGGAATCATCAACACAAGCCGTGTTGAGTCGACGATGGCCATGTCCTTCTCCAAGGACATCTCCTCCGGCGCACTCGACGCCCCCTCTGATGCCACCTGCACCGGCGCAAGCCGTGTCCGACCCCTCCGATGTGCCCTTACAATGCGCTCCTCCAATGCACCTCTGCACTGACGCCGCCTACACCAAAACGGGCCGTGTCCTGCCCTCCGACGCGCCCTTTCGACGCGCTCCTCCAACTTGCCTCTGCACCGACGCCGCCTTCACCGNTCTATCTGCATCGACACGACCGTGTCCAGCCCCTCCAACGCACCCCTCCCTCGACGTGACCTCCAGAAGCGCTCTCAACGCGTCCCTCCAACGACATCTCCGACGCGTCCGTCACGCTCGACATGCTCTTCCTCCGACATGCTGCCCTCGACGCAAGCCGTGTCCTTCTCCAACGACGCGCCCTTTCCTTCTCCACGTCCTCTCTCTTTATACCATGCAGTCAACATGGACCGTGTTGTTTGACGACACAGACTATGCTGTGCGACACAGATTGTGTTGCTTGATGCGGCCAAGATGACTTCCTCGTCTTAGAACTCTACATCTTCTGATGTACTTGCATTTCCTACGGGTTTGTCATCTCTTGGACAGATTCATCATGCACTCTCCATTAAACTAACTCCAACCAATTATCTTCTTTGGGAGATGCAGTTTCTTCCTTTGCTTCATAGTTTTGATCTCTACAGATTTATTAATGGCACCTCTATTTGCCCGTCATTTATGATAGTTGTCTCCTTAACCTGTCTCCTGGTTCTGCTTCTACTACTGGAACACCCAATCCGGCGTATACTGATTGGGTTCACGAAGAACAACTTATACTTAGTTGGATCATTTCGTTCCTTTATGAGGAAATACTTCCTCATGTGATTGGATTGGAGACATCTTATTTGGTATGAAGTTCTCTTCATCAGGCCTTTGGTGCCCCTTCTCGTACAAGAATTTTGCGACTATGCAGATGCAATCTCTCAAGAAAGGAGATAATTCAATAGCCTCTTATCTATGGCAATTGAAATATCTCGCAGATGAATTGGCAGCCGCATGTCACTCGGTTTTCACTCCCCAATTCAATGTCGTTGTGTTTCAGAATTTGGGTCCAGATTTTTTGGTGATATTGTTGCATCTTTATCATTTAGACTAGAACATATTTCTTATTCTGAACTACACAGCATTCTTGTTAGTCATGAATTTCGACTTGCAGTGATGCATCCTCCAATTGACACAACTTTCCCACCAATCGCAAACTTTTCATCGACGACTTCTGTGGTTTCTTCTAACAGTAATCGTGGATGTGGATCTGGCAAAGGACGAGGTCGTCCTGCTGCCCCAAGATGTGATCCTTGCCCTCTATGTGATCTTCATGTGCATAGTCCATACAAGTGCAGTTTTGTCATCAAGGATCGGTGCCTACTCCAACCTCTGCAGCTTCATCAACACCACATGCATACACGGCTTCCACTACAGCACCCACTGATTATTCTTCGCCATTTTTTCCAGCACTAGGTGCTTATAGTGACTGGATTCCTGACACTAATGCTACACATCATGTCACATCGGACCTGCAATCTCTACATACTGCAGTACCTTACTTTGGATCGGAGCAAATCTAGGTTGGAAATAGTATCCAATTAGGTATTAGTCACATAGAACACTCCTCTCTTCCCTCTTGTGGTTCTCATCTTCTACTTCGTAATACTTTATATGTCTCTTCCATCTCCAAATCTTTATTATTTGTTTCTCAATTTACAACTCATAACAATTGCTATTTTGAATTTCATCTTAATTTTTTTATTGTCAAGGATTGCCACACCCACAAAGTCCTGCTTCAAGGCCCCAATAAGCATGGACTTTATCGCCTCCCTCAAGCTTCGGTATCACGCACCTCTCCATATGTTCTCCTCTTCGCCCTTCAATGACATAACCGTCTTGGTCATCCAGCATCTCAGACTGTCTGCAAAGTTATGCATTCTTCTTCATCAGGTTCTAACACCTTAGGTTTCTCTTCCATCCGCTCCTGTGATGTCTGTCATCTTGCAAAGTTCTTTCGTCAACTGCTTTCGCCAGTCGAGTCATGTAGTAGTGCTTTATTAGATCTTATTTATGCTGATGTTTGGGGCCCTGCTCCAATTTTATCTTCTCAGAGACATCGTTATTTTATTTTATTTTTAGATGACTATTGAAAATTTGTTTGGTATTTTCCGTTTTATAATAAATCTGATGTCAAGATAATTTTTCTTCCCTTTCAAGCATTGGTTGAACGCCAATTTTAGCGTAAGATTTATTCTTTTCATTCTGATCCTGGTGGAGCCCTTCAATCGCATTTTATCTCTTGTGACATTCAACATTATTTAATTTGTCCTCACACTTATGAGCAAAATGGTATTATTGAAAGAAAAATTCATCATACCACTGAAACTGCTTTACCATTACTTGCTCATTCTCATGTACCTCATCGTTTTTGATAATTTTCTTTTGAAACTACAATTCATTTAATAAATCGATTACCTTCTGTGGTGTTAGATGACATTTCTACACAACACTGACATGTCAAATACAAAACCAGTTTCCTCGCCTCTTGGATCTTCTACAAAATTGGTTAAAGATTCTGGCTCCTCCTTTGTTGACCCATACTTGTATCAACAAGTAGTTGGTTCCTTATAATATTTGACAATCATCAGGCGTGATGTTTCCTATGTGGACAGCCTTGTTTGTCAATTCATGCATAATCCATCTACAGATTATTGACAAACTATGAAACGAATTTTGCATTATTTGCGGGGTACAAGTCATCTTGCCCTTTTTCTAGCTCCTAATCACACTAACACTCTTCATATTTTTAATGATGTTGATTGGGCTGGATGTAATAATGATCGCAAGTCGTTTGGAGAATTTATTATTTTCTTTAGTACCAAACTCATCTCTTGGTCAACGCGTAAACAAAGAACAGTCTATCGCTCATCAACGGAGTCTGAGTACAAAACTTTAGCAGATGTCATAGCTGAGCTCATATGGCTGCGGTCCTTGCTCATGGAACTTGCTTTGCATGTCACCTCTCCTCCAATTCTCTGGTGTGATAACATTGGTGCCACATATTTATCTGCAAATCCAATTTTTCATGCGCGTACAAAGCATATCGAGGTCGATTATCACTTTGTTCGTGATGAAATCTTCAATCATCGTCTCACTGTTCATTTTATCTTTTTCAAAGATAATATTGTAGATATTCTAACAAAACTATTTTTTGGTGCTCGCTTTCAGTTCTTACGAGACAAACTCAGACTTCGATTCAGAGGAAGCTGAGTTTGCGGGTGCGTGTTCGTGAATCTAATCTTATCATTTGTAAGCATTTGATATTATCTAGATTTGATGTTATCTAAATTTGATATTATCCAGATTTGTGGTTATCTAGATTAGTTTAGATTAGATAATCTTATCTGATTAGATTAGATAAATATTGATGGTTATTCTTTTGATTCATCCATGTATTATATATAGATGTACAAACTCACAAGAATGATATAGAAAAATATTTTCTTTATAGTTATTCTTCTAACAAGCTATATAAAATTATTATCTTGTGAGGTCTGTTTGATATTAAAAATTTACTTAGCAATAGTTGGGTAATGTTTGAGTGAACTAAAAAAGTTTGAATAGAGTCGAATCTAACTGTTGGCTAGATAAATGTTAGAGTATTTTCATGGTGCTATGTGAGAATAGAGCCCAATTAATAAAAAAAAAAACTCGTAGATGTGCATCTGCTCCCACATACAGTATAGAAAAAATAAATTCAGATTAATAACTTGATAGAAAAAGCCAAAAAAAATTAGCAAGAACTAAAAAGATTGAGAAAAATATTTTAAAAAAGTAAGTGTCTTTGAAATATTAAATAATTCTTCTCCTTTTGTTTGTTTTTTCTCATCCAAACATAATTCTTATTATCCTATCTCTTCTCTTCATTGCTCTTCCCGTCATTTTTCACCTCTCTATTAATTTACTATAAATCTATGGAGGTTTAAAAAGTCATAGTACGATCCAGACCATCTTCAAAAATTATTTTAGGAGGATTGAGAATTTTCTATATAGATGCAAAATAGTATCTATGAAAGTCATTGTCTGACATAACAAAATCATTGTCTAACATAACAATTCCCAATTGTCTGCACTTCGAGCACTAATAAACTATGAAAACACTCGACAAACACTCACATCCAAGTAGTATATATATTCGTCAATGGATATCTCAACTTCACATCCAAGCAGCTCCTTTCGTTTTCCATCGAGCTCCATCATCCAAACCTCTCCCCGCAAAATGGCCGCATCAAATGTGCCCAAGCTTTTCCGGGAGTACATCGGCGCCCAAGATCTTCGCGTGGTCTGCGAAAACATCGTTTCCAAGTAAAACGGGTTCACATATGAGACGCAAGCACAAGAACAGCTTGCCAGTGGTCAGTAATCGATCACTGGATGCTTGCTGAAATCTAACAGATCCACCCAGCAAATTAAACTTGTGTGCATGTGTATGATCTTTGTTCGTTCTCTGGTGTCATCAAGTAAATGTAGTTTATATCATAATAATGGTGTTATCGAGAATGAGGGTTGTACTACACTAGCTAGTTAGCCAATAGTATACATATACAACCCCACCTCTCTTAGTTCCTCTTTCATTTTCTATTTCCCGTTCATGTATATGTTAGACCTACGGATCTGGTTTGTAATTGAAAAAAAATATTAAGGGTGTGATCTAAATTATGATTACTGTGAAATGCACTGTACTATTATATAATTTCCTATTTATTTTAATAAAAGTCATATTTATGTGCGTAAGAAAGAAAATTAAAGATAACATTACCTGAGAAAATATGTGATATTCATAAAAGATGTAATATATTCGAAATCTCATAAGTATTTGAAAGATGATATATATATAACCTCGTTAAATAGTTTAAAATATATATATATATATATATATATATATATAATTGCGTTCTAAACTATTTAACGAGGTGCAATTAAGTAGCCCTTGTATAATTTTTTTTTCTACAATTTATCCGGAAAGGTCAAATGTGAGTTTTTGTAAAAAAAAAAATTTACCTAACGACTTCTCAATAGCTTTACAACGTTCAGAAGATTACTTCATTGTTCTCTTTATTTAAATACGAATGTAATTGAGAATTTAATACAAGACCTAATATATATGAATATGAAAGCTAGATCAAATGGTTGTATCTATTATTGCAATAAAACATTAATGAATGACTGCATTATCGAAAGTTATATGTGTATGTGGTGTAGAATGTAGGATTTGCCAATGTATGAGCTCTTATTTATCTTCTGTTGCAAGTTGAAGTATATTTTTAACTACATTAGAAACAGTAACATTATTTTATTTTGTGTGACCTACATGAGAGTTTATGGATCAATTGATTCCATTAATCCTTAAAAATATCTTTAATATATAAGTACTTCATAACTAGATAATATAGTGAATTGACTTACATTCTTTTTTTTTTTTAGGTAAAAACCATAGGATAGTTTTTTACATAATATTTTTTTCACATTTAATTGTTCACTAATATAACGTACAAATCAACAACTTCTAGTATTATTTATCTCTGTTATTGATTCATTTATATATCTTAACTTTTATCTGAATATCTTTTGAGTTATATGATTAACAACTAACGATATACATTTACAAGCTAACGGATGAATGCAATCACTAATTACCAATTCTATGTCAACATAAAAAGATTAATTAGAGTACATCTATCATCTTTAATTCAAATGACATGATTAACAAACCATACAATATTTTTGAGAGAACAGACCAATGCAATAACGGCTTCAAGTTAATTTGATTTCAATAACTAATTATTAGGTGCTTAAATTTATTGCTATTTTTTTCAATAATTTTGTAATTTATTATATCAAATTTGATTTATTTGATGGTATTTGTAATAACTTAAAATCTTGCTAACATCTAAGGAGAAATTACAATATGGTTGAACGTAGTAAATTTTTTAGTCGAATTTACATTTTTAAATAGTTTATAATGTATTTTTATATTATTATGAAATAAAGATAAGAAAATAATTTGCACTCATTATATTTTATTATCCTAAGGTTATCCCTTGCAGCAAAGCAGACAACCTATGAAAATGAGGTCTCTATTTTTGGAAGTTTGGAAGGTGGCTAATTGTATCGGATGGGCACAAGAGAAATGTCAATAGGTATGGACCGTCGGGAAATCGGACAAGTTTTCGGGACAAAACTTGAGTCAATTTCTTCCATTAAAAAATTAATGAATGGTTGGATCAATCAATTATTCCATATTGAAAACCGTATGCGTCAGTGCGTCGGAGTATTAAAAAGGTTGGGTCTTGAATCTTATATTAATTTTTTATAAGAATGGTAGAATTTTAAGGAGTATTAAAAAAATCATCGGAACACGCAATTAAATTCGTTATCATTGATTTTATTTTACCCTGATATTTTTTAAAACATGTGAAAATAATTCAAAACGCCGAAAGAAATTTATCGTAAATCAAGATTGTGCACTCGTCTAGACAGATAAAATTTTTAACATTTTTTTTGTAATTTGAAACTTATTGCTCATCACTTCATACACAAATCTTGAAACTCCGTATACACTTTTTTTCGGCAATTATCTACGTATACACTAATGATAAAATAAATCATTCCACACAGTATCCCACGTAGGTGTTTAATATTATGTCTTATAACTAAACGCATAAAAAAAGTATCTAATGTGAATACCTACGCCTACAATTTTATAAGTATATTACTAATCATAATTCAATTGTGTATAGTTTATTATTGTCTTGTTAGATTTTTATTTAAAAAAATCATAAATTTATTTATTTTTACATCTCTTCTTAATGTGTACATCTCTTTGACGATAAAATCCAAAAGCACATTCTTCACGTGATAGAATTCATGTTCATCCTTCTTATTCTAATATAGAAACAGTCTTATGAGAGCTCAAATGGCTTGATTGGGATGTCATAATAAATGCTTACAACCGGCTAACTGAATTTTTTGGCAGACCCAAAGACAGCGATCGAATACATCATCACCGCAAACTATTTCGATAGAAAACAAATTAAAGAGGAACTATTTCTAGTGCTGGCCAATACTATTTCTAGCGAATACATTTATGATAGTATGCTTATGTTACTCCTAATTAATTAGATGTCCTTTTAAAAAAAAGTAATTGAGTTGGTTCCTATCTGTACAACTGCTCGAGACGGAGAATATTTAATCGACCAATCTCCTTGTAATATTTGATCGAGGTGAACTTTTTTTTTATATATTGTATGCAATAGACTTATGTTTACGTATAACTCGACTCATGTAGTCACGTAGAAAGAAAGTAAACAAATTGACAACAAAGCCGACTAATAATATTTACAACAAAGATAATTGATAAAATAAATTCTACTGCACCCAGTGTCGATAGAATGACTCAGTCTCATGCCATTAATTAGATGTCGAGGTTCTCATCAATCGAATTTGGACACCTGTTTGGTCACTTGATTAATTGAGTAGCAAGCAGATGATATATGTATATAATTAGATGTCGGTATATTAAATGTTTTTGTTTTTGCCAGCCATGATGAGATGGACATTCATGTATATCATTACTTAGGTCAGAGGTCAATATAAATTTCAAAAAATAAAAATAAAAAAATATAATAAAAAATAAAAAAACATTATAGTTTATCATATAAGATAATTAAAATTTAACATCACTCTTCAAAGTACAAAATTATCTCTATGCACCAAAATATTTTTTCCAATAAATATGAGAAAAAAACTGATTAGAATTCCTCCTTTAAACGTTATAAAAGTCATCTTCTTAATTGAATACCAACAAATTATTGTAGTAAATATGTTAATGATATTACAATTTGTTTGCATCCATAGAGCTTTTTAAGTAAAGATGAACTACTATTTATTGATTATTAAATCTTAAGATTTTTTTTTGTTAACATTATTTTAAACATATATGAATTATAGCAATCTATTATGATTGCACATGAAAACGTCTACTTATAAAAAACGAAATAAAATTACAAGACGACATGATATTTTTATATCTAATAAGATATTTTTTGTAAGAAAAGTATTAAATCATAAGATTTTTTTATAAGAAGTATATTATTTTAAAAATATAATTGGTTGTTAATTAAATCTATAAAATATAGTTGATTGTTCGAGGTTAGAATGTATTTAGAATAAACTTAATTTTATAATTTATATGTAAAAAGGAGAAGACTAGAGAAAAAAATGATAATATTATGTGAGAGAAAGTGCAAAAGGTGAGATATTAAAGGAGGAGAAAATGAAAAAAAAATAAGGAGAGGAAAGTTATGATCTTTAAAAAAAGATAATCAAAGATTATAGAAGAGAGAAAGTAAGTATACTAGAAAAGATGAAAATTTGGATGACAGAGGAAGTTATAAAAGTATATTATAGGAGAGAGAAAAATATATATTTGAGGAGAGAGAACATGTGTTATTATAGGAGAGATAAAATGATAAAATTGGAGAAAAATTATGATATTAGATTATAAGAGAAAGAAAGTGAAATATTTTAGAGAGAGAGTAAGATATTACTTGAGAGAGAGAGAAAGCGAGATACTAGAGGTGAGAGAAAGTGTCATATTATATATAAGAAAATAAAAAAAGTTAGAGGAGAGACAAATAAAATATTATAAGAGAGAAAAAGTGATATATTACATGAGAGAGAAAATGAGATATTATAGGAGAGAGAAAGTGAGAAAATGAAAAAAAGAAGGAGAGAGAAAGTGAAATATTATAGGGAAGAGAAAGTAATGTATTACATGAGAGAGAGAGAAAATGAGATATTATAGTTGAGAGAAAGTGTGATATTATACATGAGAAATATAAAAAATTAGAGGAGAGAGAAAGTGTGATATTATATATGAGAAAATTAAAAAATTGAGAAGAGAGAAAGTTATGAGATTAAATGAGAAGAGTAAAATATTATAGGAGAGAAAGTGAGATGTTACATGAGAGAGAAAATAAAAAATAAAAGAGAGAGAAAGTGAAATATTATAAAACATAAAAAAAATATGAAAATTGGAGGAGGGATAAAATTAGGTGATTATATTATACTAGAGAAAAAGTGAAATACTAAATGAGAAAGAAAGTGAGATATTATGTAAAAGATAAAATGATAAAAGTTGAGGAGAGAGAAAGTAAAATGTCTTAGGAAAAAGTAGGATATTATAAAAGAGGAAAAACTGAGAAAATTGAATTAGGGAGAAAGTATTAGATTAGATTCTAAGAAAAAGAAAGTGAGTTACTGGAGTGAAAAATAAATATTATATGAGAGATAAAATGATGAAACTGAAAGAAAAAAGATAGATGAGAGAGAATATTATAATATCAAAAAAATAAAAAAAAGGAAAAAATATAAATAAAAAAAGTTGATATAAAAGAAGAGAAATTAAGAAGTTCGTACAATTTTTTTCTTCAGATAACTTTTTTTTAAAAAAAATCTAAATTTGCATTGCATGAGATAATATAAGATTATCATACTTTTTAAAGGAATGAATTTTTTTTATTTGATGATATATGAATATATGATTTTTAAATAGATTACTAAATTAATCAATCAAAACATAAAAATAATATATTTATAAGAATATATATATATATATATATA
>LTAE01007781.1:0-14497 GCA_001647135.1 Pontederia paniculata | reverse complement strand
ATGGGGACGGATTGAGGAAGTCACATGATGGGCTTTCGATCATCAAATGGCAACAAACAAGATAAGTCTAGCATGGACACATATTGTTATCGTTATTGAACATTAGGAAGCCTAATGTTATTGAGTGTTCATGTTAGATATTGTTATTGATATGAAATGGTTAAAGTCCCAAGACATAACGACTTAATCATTATTGTGTTTTGATATATTGATATCATGCTATATTGATCCTATTGTTCATCCATATTGTTATTGTATCGTATTGTCAATGTTTTACATACTGGACGAAAGCTCACGGGTTCTGCCCCTGCATTGGATCCTGCAGGACAAAAGACATAGGTATGGAGGTGCTACTCTTGGCGTGAAGATTGCACATGGCACATGTTTAGTATCGAGTCGCATGAGTGTATGGCCAATTAGTAGGCCTCTTTCTGTATTTTCAGCATGTATTGAGTCCGTTGTACGAGCTATGAGCTCAAGACTATGTATAAGTCATAGGCTTAGATGTTGTAAGTTAACATTATGTGTTCTTATGACTATTGAATCGAGATAATTGATCGTTTTCGTTGTGCGTTATTGCTGTAAATTATCGTCTTTCGCTGTCATAGTTTATTATTTTCTCGTACCGCCTCGGGAGCCTCCTCGACACGTGTCGAATATCGATTCGTACACGTGTGGGGCGCGTTCGCGGGGCGTTACACAATTAGTCTTATTTAATTATCTAAAAAAACTTTATGCTCTTCAATTCTTACTTAAGCCATGGATTTTAACAAACTGTTCTTCGATATGGCCAAGGGATTAGGCAAATCAATTTACTTTCTTTTACAGTTAAAGAAATGAAAATGAACCAAAGGGTGCAAAACCAAAGTTCAAATTAAAATAATTAAATGGACTATCAATAGTCCATACAGATTTGGGCATACTTAAATGAGACGCACATTTTGTTTTAAAAAGCTAAGCACGGTAAAAAAGGTACAGCAACTATAAAAATCAAGGTAGTGTTGTAAGGCAAATAAGTCAAGAAATGATCAAATTGACATGCTTCAGATCTAAAAAATTCTCATATCTATGGAGAAAAAAAAATTACAGCAACTCTAAAAAAACTAGGGCACTATAGTAAGGATCTATACTCGGACCTGCACAACAAAAAAACTACTGCAGTAACAAAAATATCATCAAAGTGTAAAGGAGGCCGGAAGAGGATGATGCAAAGCGCGTTGTTGCAGCGCGTCGCAATTATTGATGTCGAATCCACTGTCGCTGCTCCTGCAATGAAGTCAATCCAGTGACGTAGCTCAACGATGAAGAAAAACGTAAGGGAGGCTGGAAGAGGAATCACCAAGGAAGCAAAACCATGAGAGGGAAACAAAACGAAGGTTTTACAAGAGGGGAAAAATAGAGAAAGATCTGGTTCTCTTGGGTCGAAAGGAAAAAAAAACTCGACAAATGTACCTGTAGACCGGATGGGAATCGACTTTTCACATAAAAGGATCCGAGCTATCTAACCAAAGTTATTTTCATTCAACACTTCTGATCTTGTGTTCGCATGGTGCGATCATAACTCTTGACACACACACATATATATATATATATATATATATATATATATATATTCCCTAGTCAACACCCTCTTTGGTGAATCTTTTGTTGAATTGTTTTGAATATTTTCATGAGACGATTCTTATTTCACTTTTGAAAGTCAATTCTTGAAATTGCGGAAGACCTTTAATTGAGTAATAAACTTGATTACCCAAATTTGACTTTAATTTGCATTCTGAAGGACTAGCCTTTTTTTTTCTTAATCGTAGACTACATCCATATGGATTTAATAGGCTCATGCTCATTTTTTGTAACCCATCATACAAGCTTTATATTAAGATTCAAAAATAATTCTATGATTTTCTGTTGATAGCAAAACGATGATGTAAAATTTGTTTGTTTGTTAGTAGTGTTTCATTTAGTGAACTAGTAAGCATCATGGTTGGATGTGAAATGTTTCCATTCGAACTGAAATGTGGTAAGAAAGGATGAATGCACCTCTATTCCATACAAATATGCTTGTAGTGTTTAATCTTCTAAAAAAATATAAAATATTAAATATTTTCTAACAAATTTATTAATGTTAAGAAGGAAGTTTACAAATAATAAATTTTAATTTTATTGCAACAAATGCATAATTATCTTTTGTTTTATTTCCTTAATAAGTTAAAATTATTAGTTAGATAGTACTTAGTAATAGTACTTTATTTCTTACTATATATTCTGTTATATAGTGAAATATATTAATAGTTATGGTATTTATGGATCTTAAATAGGTGTATAATTTTGTCTTGTTGATGTATATTAACTATTTCACAAAAGGAATTTACTTGGTACACAAATTCTATGATGATTTTAGGATATGATAAAGGAGTAAAACAAGTCTAATTAAACTCTCTGATGAATTTAATTACGACATCCATTAGATAACAAATATCCAAAGAAATGCTAATATGAATGAAAAATAATTTATTTCCTTATTCAAAACGTGCTTTGAATTTACAAACTATTTTAGATGTATATGGTCGACACATGACATAAATACATATCGATGAATGACAAAAACAATCAATAACAACATATGTAGTTTCAAAAAATAGTTGTGGAACCATTTTCTCAAAAGAGAACATCACTTAATGGAAGTAAATTGTATAAAAGAATTGTTCAAAGAATATTCTTAAGATTTTCTTAACATATATACAAGCGATATATAATGGGTATATTAATAGGTGAGATAACATATCAACATATTTAGGCCATATCGAGAAGTTTGACTTTGTGCCCATATAATGGGGATGGAATACCTCTAATGCTCCTACTTATATATTTTGATATTGTACTTGTGTCGTTCTTGTTTAATCTTCAAACCATGAAGGATGATGCTTTGTAATAAGTAAATGCATGAAGTCATAAGTGTGAGAATGATGATCAAGACAAACTTTATTTTCACTTATCATGAATGAAAATTACTACAATTGTTATTTTGATGATCAATTTTTTCTTGCCACTTGTCCACCACACCTTGTACGAGTGTGCTTGTGGTTCAAATTCTTGATTTGTTAGTTATTACAGATCTTTCAATATGGACTCAAATTCTTCTTCCAATCTGTGTTTCAAACTTACACAAGTGTTTGACACACTTAACCAAACAAATTGTGTTGGACTGTAAGTAGAAGATAAATATCTTATATTAGTTCATATGCATTAACTCTAACTATCTAAGAAGAAGAATTGAAGTTTGCATTCACTCAAAGATTAAGATGTGCTCTGGATTTCTTGTTAATGGATTATTTTTAACATATTCAACAAATATCAGTTCACCATATACTTTAGGCACTTCAGACAAGTTTAAAATTGATTGTTAGTATTCCCTTCTCAATTTTGACATAATGTCAAAAAAATACGAATAAAATCAAAACTTACGTATTTACTTAGCAAGGGGATATTTTATATTCATCCTGAAGCAAGACGTGAAAATAACTATTTAACTAGGCCTATCATTTGTCGACAATCATACTATGTGCATATATATATATATATATATATATATATATGTCGAAAATGCAAATGGTTATATAATGGAAGATTTCAAAATCGAAGTTGATGAGTTCATTAAGTTTGTGTATGATCATGTAGCTAGTTGATAATGCAAGTCAAATATATTGTCCCTGTGGACGATCTATATCACAATGGTTTTCTGACTACTTGCTTGAATTGAGTTTTAAACATTTCACGAAGAGCAATTGGGTGTGGATGGAATTGTAAACCCTTATGTGGATATTGTGAGGGATTTAAAAGGGATTGGCATGTTTCATCTGAGATCCCATAGAAAAATTCAAAATATGTAGCTTCTAGGTTTTATGAACGTTTAAGAGAAGTTGATGATCCTCTATGGGATGAATGCGAGAAACTCGCTACATTTCTATGTCGTAGAAAAGTTAAAAATATATATGATCTACAATCTACATCATAAAAAAAGGCAAACTTTCTTTATTTAATTAATTTGTGAAGTCCTATGCGAGAAGAGAAGCCGAGAGAGAGCAGTGTCCCCTCCCTCATCCTTATCACAACACAAGAAGAGGGGATGCCCTCTCCCCCGTACAAAGAAAGAAACAAGTCAAAGAGAAAGGGTGGAACCAAGGCGCCCTGCCCTTTCTTTCTATGCAAGGAAAGGAGGATGGGTTGGTTATTTTTTCATTAACAAGAAGGAATGACACATCATCAAATAAATTAAAAAAAACTCATATATTAAGTTTAAAGTGAGATTTATCCAATTTTATTTATTTTCCAAGATTTAATAAAATAAGCTTAAATACTTTATGATGTCTTAAATTTCTCTTTAACCGTTGTCATTGATTATTGCCTTCCGCATGGCATAGTTTTTTTTTTTTCATTTATATTTCGTTGGCAAAATGGTGAAAATGAGTATCATAATGGTGATCTCGAGACTTTCTCAAATCCTTGATCATGATCTCATGTCATGTCACCGACAAAAGAAAGGTGTTGACGCCTTAAGTGGGTAAAAATTAATAAACTTTCAACTAGGAGGATAATGCTCTTATAAAACAAAGTTGAAAGACTAAAATAAAAGAGGTTAACGAGAGTGGATAACAATTTGTTATGCACCCCATGCTGTGCATCATCTTGATCATTGATTTGATTTAATTAAAATGTGGAAGCAATTAAATTTGATCATTGATTTAAAAATCGATGATCAAGATGATGCACCGCATGAGGTGCATAACAAAATGCTATGCACCCCCATTTTTTTTAAAAAATAAAAATTGAGCAAAGTCGAGGACTGTTGAAAAAAATTCAGTGTGATAGTTGGGCAACAAAAATTTTAGAAGAATTTAAACGGAACCGTAATTTTCCAAGAGAACTCAAATGGCAGTAACTTTTCAACCGGATTCTCAAAATCTTTTTCGGACTTCCGATTTATCATTTTGTAAGGTGATTCAATTATATAGTTTCAACAAGTAAACTTAGCTAGCTTTACGGGATTACTTCTCTAGAGTTGTAATGTAACTCCTAAAAAGTTGATATGAAACTTTAAAATTAGGACCTAAACTTATCAGGTAAAGGATCAAAACAAAATAATCCTCTAATTTCTTTTTTATAATTAGTCATAACTTTCTTTTCATAATTAGTCCAATTTTACGATTGATCTTTTCATAAGTTATAATAATTTTCACGCAGACATTGATATTACCATCATAATAAAATATATTACATCGGAAATTAATTTTTTTATTTGATATCTATCAAAAATACAAGATTAATAATTTCATATCCCGTATCGTGAAGTAAATATGATATATTTTATTATAATAATCTATATGAACATACTAAAGTAGTAGAACAAAAAAACATCCATCGTACTCATTAAAAATGTGCAAAATATATAAAATTTAAGGACGTGAAAGAAAAGTAGTTAAAAAATCGAAGAGATACTTATGTTAAAATTACAATCAAATTCTAGAAGCGATGAAGCCACCACTTAAACCTGACGGTTGAAAAGATGAAAATAGCTATTATCAAACGTTGAAAAGACCAAAATAGTTATTAATCAAAGTTCAAGCTCTCAAATGATCACCATTAAAAGACCAACAAAATCTCCTCCAATTTCCACCTGTGCTATTTAATTTTAATAATGTTGAAAAAAAAACAAAATAAAAAGGCACGATAGCCCAGTTTACAACTACAATCCAATAAACCTTAGAATATGTGGATCTATGAAGATCTGTAGAAAGTCTTTCAAGTTGGTAGTCCTCTTGGGATTTCCCTTCATTGGCTCAAATCTATTATCAACCTTGTATATACTCCTCGCCATATAAACTATTGTTTTACGAGTGGCCGAGTCGCAGCCAATCTGTTCACCTCCCAAACAATTGTTATGTTTTCATTACCCTAGCTAGATATTGTCAGGCATTAACCATGAAGCGATTAAGTTGATGAAGCTGGATCAAGCTTGATGGTTGATGCCTCTTTTTTAACCAATAGGAAATGACCCTGCTGTTGAATGTTGCTTTTGACGATGGCTTTTGGTGACTATCATTACTTTTTTTTTTTACTTTCTTTATCTTGATCCAATTGGCACTACGATCATGTTTTTTTTTTTTCAAATTGTAACACCAAATCCGCGAGATTAAAATTGCCAAACTAAAAAAAAACGAAGTTTGACAAAATCAAACACAAACTCAATATTAAATGACAAATAAAGGAAAAGATTATGATAAAGTTGGGTCATCGCTAAAAGTTAAACAAAAATTTTACTAATGAATATAAAGCATCCAACTATAAGCAAGGCCTTCTTGAAGATTTGCATTTCGTTTCATGACAGAACAAAATGATTCTTACAAATTCAAATATTTGTAAAAACAAGAACAAAATGATTCTTACAAATTCACATAATTGTAAAAACAACGAAAAGAACAGCCCCCTAACAACAAGAAACGGGGCAAGGAGTAGATCATCTGAAAAGGAAAATTAATCAAAAATATGCCAAGGTGGAAGAAATGGCATGAGTAATCAAGAAAATGTGAACCTGAGGTCACACTAGCATGTATAAGGTGGCCAAACTGGAAGGCCCTGCTACGTACTACAAGTAATTCAAACCCGTTATGCCAGAGATTTCATAGAACAAAACTTGAATGGGTGTGCAAGTTTAAACTGCTCCCCACAATAAATTTTATCCAATAGAAATTTTGACAATGAATATCTTCTTCACCAACATCTCTAACATATTTCAGCATGAAGTCAAACAATATTGATATGTAGGGCGATTATTAAGCAGGACAGCTTTATAAATAAAAAACAAGTATACCACGTAAATCCTTTATAAGACAAATTCTGTTGTCGGACATAATAACTGGCCAAATTGATCACCAAATATTTTGAAAATAAATTATCAATAAGTGGATCACAATGGATAAAACATTATTGCTTAGTTGGCAATTTAGATACATGCAATAACGGCTATGCAAATCAAACACAAAGGTGGTGAATACAACGTTTACAGTCAAGGCGTCCAAAGAAACAGACAATTCGATTGGCATGGCACCAAAAAGATGCATGTCTAAAACCAATTTCATTCATTTAAACTGAAAGCTACAAAATACTGCCGAACCATCAACACAATAAACTTATCAAACAAACAGATAATTTCAATAGGGAATCTCATATCACAAACATTTTTTGAAGGATTGGGCATTAACTTTTCTTGTAAGATTATTTTCATTTACCTCCTCGAACGAGAAACTATTTGTCACTTCAACTCCTAAATTAAAGTGGGAGCCATTTACCTCTCCTAAACTATTTTGTTTTCGAATTTGCCCTGCCATAAAACTGTTATTTTTCCTTCTTATGAATTATCTAATTAAAATTCTAACTTTCATATCATTTGAAATAAATAAAAAATCTAAAAAAAGATTGGCTATTTAAAAAGTAATTGAAGAATAAATATATAATATTTTATTTTTAATTATATTTTTATTTTTAAATTTTCAAATGACAATGAAGGGTACAAATGTAATTAGACAATTAAAAAAAGAAAATGTTTACTAAGTAGTAGTGTAAAGTGGAAACTTCTAATAGCTCAAGATTAATAATGGTTTCCTCAATTTAGGTAATATAATGAAAATAGGTCGCACTTCAAGGGAGGTAAATTGAAATAACCATTTCTTAACAATAAGTAAAAATTTGTGGCTGCTTTTGATAGCAGGAACTGGGCCCAAGCTATAGTTTGATTCCCGGTGGTTCTCACCGATTCTGGCGAATAATGTAATACTTGCTAGAACCAGCATGAAAAATCTGGTTCTCATGGGTTCTGACGAACGATATGATGTTTGCCAAAACCGATAGTGAGAACCTACGTCACGTGTTTTCGAGTTCACTTTTTGACTCGTGCTTTCCATAGGAATCAGATGGTTCCGGTGAAAATAGGAACCATCATTATTTCGGTTTTTTTATGTGATGTGACTTATTTCGATTCTCTCTCTCTCTCAACTTAATATAAAGTAATAAAATTAAATTTCAATTACAATTTTAAGCTAATTGACCAATATAATTATCAATTAACTCACTGTTTTTTATCTTCTTAAATTATTTTACCTTAATTTCATCTTGTTTTTTATTTGATATCTTCATAAATTAGATTAAATTTAATCTAAGTTCAACATAATACATAAATTATTTTACCTCACTGTAACTATTATGCATGAATTAGTATGAGTTCATTGTTTTATAATTTATTACAAATAATATTATATTAAGCTAATTTTTATTATAAAAATAATATTTATCATAATATGTTAATTTAATATAATCTATTTATTTTCATAGTAAAATATACTTTATCTTTCTGGTACTTATCTATTATCAAAATCAACTTTTTTAGTTCCCATCATTATTTTTTTAATCCTAATACCATTAGAACTAACATATCAATTCAACTACCTAAATGAATTCAACTCCTCGACTCTAATACGTTTTAAATAACTAATATCATTCTACCTCAACATATTGCATTAGTCAATTAGTTACCAACACACCTCATACAACATGACAGACATGAAAAAATATGAACACAACAAAAAATTATCTCAAAGAAATCAAACAATGAAGAAAAACTTATTGCAACGTTATTAGTTGCACAAAGCACCTCATTTATCATCTGAACCTCTCATTATAAGTTATATTCAACAATTAAAGCTTCCCCAATCAATGTGAAGCCCAGGAAACAAATTTAATAGTCATTATTTTGTTGTTCAGAGAATCACTAGATAAAAGAAAACAAGTGAATAGCATATCATAGAAGGAGAACCTAGAAACGATGTAACAATGTAGATGTTGGTTCATTCAAATTGGTACACACGCAGCAGAAAAAACTAGTGTTAGATCAAGCTCCTAATAACTGAAGGGGCAGAAAACAGCCAGAGTGCCAACACAAACACATCACTAATAAGAACAAGCTAAACAAATCAAATTACCCAAAATGTTTCCACATTTATAACAAATGCAGAGTACAGCCACGAAGCCAATATATTTTGTTCAAAGATATATATAAGGCTATTCTAGAAAATGAGCTAATCCACATTTTATGTGTCAACAGCTAACACTCTTATCATACTGCACTGAACATCACAGAGCATGGAAGTAGCCAGAAAAGTTTGCAAGTCATTCATCAAAGCAGACAACAAGTCTCAATGCAGCACAACCATTCAAGCATTTGCTCCCAAGTAGTCATTAACCTGAATCACACAGTCGCTGCAACACATTCATCATTCAAAATAGCACAAACATAAACACTAAAACATAGAATAAAGATTATAGAGAGATTGTGATACAATCAGAAACATGAAGCAAAAAGAAGTAGAACAAAGTTACATTTGTAAACATACATTTACACTTATCAACAATTGGTCTCTCATAATTAAGAGATGCCTACTTTATTAGATTCACCAAGAAAGAAGTTGTCATCAATAAATTACTCTCGAAAAACAAATTTCTTACATCGACAAATTTTGACCAAATATAGATCTAGGAACAACTCACAAGTTATATTAGGAAGTTATGGCAACAAATTTCTTACATCGACAAATTTTGACCAAATATAGATCTAGGAACAACTCACAAGTTATATTAGGAAGTCATGGCAACAATAACACAGCAGACAAATGAAAAGAACAAACATTAGCTAGTACACCCTTCAGAAGTGAAAAGCTTGTCTAGTGCAACAATATTTCTTAAGGGATAGACAGTAAAATTGTACATAGACATAGTATGAACTTAAATTACTACTACTCGAATACTTAAAAAACAGAGCAAGGTAACACTATAAAAAAACATTTTTCTCAAAAGCATGACACAGAATAAAATGAAAACGAATGTAGTAGGCAGATGAACTTTAAGTACCAAAAATTTGTGATCTCCAAACAACACGAGATAAAAAAAAATGCCATATGAATTAGAATTTAGGATTATTTTCCAAAAAATGAAGTATAAATAAAATCCAGAATGAGTTGCCTAAAGAAACAAGCTGTGACCTACTAAATCAAGCTGCTCGCAAACATTAGTCATTGCCAATGAACGAACTTAGGTACTCAACAATCAGATGGCTCCATTGAAAATAAGACATGACTTTACGAAACAGTACCATTCCATTGATTACTATCCATATAGGGTAGCCTACAAGAAATTGATAATTAATATCACATCACTCTTTCACGTTGTTTTAAACATGAATAACAGTAACACGGAATGAAGTACTGGGAAAACAATGCAAATGCTGAGTCCCAACAGTCGTTTCTCCTGATTTGGAATCGGTACTCACTTCCAGTTTTAGCAATAGAACTCATGGTAGCAATAAACCCAAAGTTGAGGATAGAATATATCATAAGGGAAACACTTGAGAAAATCAGAAAAATCTATGCAACCAAATTTCTAGCAGACATTTATAAACAATATCCTAAGGTAAAGATATAAAAAGACAAGTTAATGTTACAAAGTTTTAAAAAAAATGTAGCCAGCTTATACCTACAGGTAGAAGTGAATCAGTAAATTACTGGAGAAGTGACAAAGCAGCAAAATCAACTTGCACCAGAGGAAAAAGGGTGAATTAATATTAGAAAGAAAATCAACTTTGCTAAAGGTTCACCAAGGTTCCACTAGCATTTACAATGGGCAGGCACACATCAAATTATTGGATTACGTCTAAGCAACTTGATTACCATTTTGAGTCTTGAATGGCCTCAATCTACTGATGTAATTTTTCCTCATGAGTAAAGTTGCTTTACCTTCTAAAAAAAACTTGCTTACCATTTCAAAAGAACTAAACAAAAAAAAACTACAGGAGAATGCATCAACACAGAAATATACATTCAATTGTTAACTTCTTCCGTGCAATCAACATGAACATCCTGCAGTTCATGCATATATAAAATAATGGTGCTAATCAGGAAAATAACATAAAGGCAAAGCAAGCAGATACCAACAACCACATATTTTTTATTCAAACAAATCACTTCTTTCACGCAAAAGATAAGCCTTTTTTTAAGTATCCGCTCGAGCCCCCGGTATCCAAGGCTACTAGCACTTGACTAATCTGGAGTCGAGGTAAAGAGCAGAACGGTATTCTTTTTTGGCCAAATTGGAGAATCCAGGAATCGAACTCGACTAGCTCCAATCGACCCTAGCACACAACCATTGTGCCAACCAAAAGATAAGTCAAATTTAATACTAGTGTGAGTGACATCTACAAACCACGTACTTCACAAACACAAGACAAAGAACAACTAATCACGAAAACTAACAAAAGCATTGTTAGTATGTTAGTAACCTCTAAGAAAGCAATTTTATGAGAACAAGACACTTATTAACAAGCAGGGCTGTATGCTTTAATTTCTAACTGTCCAGAAATAAATCAAATAAGGGAACTTTTTTTTGAAAGAGCAAATAAGGGAACTTACCTCAATAATATGGGTATATCCGGGCATCTGGAATCCTTGGTCCAGTAGGTGATTCTGAGGGTGGGTGATGTTGGCTCTGGTACCCTGAGTAGTGGCCGCTATCAGGAGGCAAACGGTACTGAGATGACGATCCCAATCCATATCCTCCATATGCACCAGAGCCAAGGCCTCCATACTGAGAGGATTGTCCATAAGCACCACCAAGTCCACCGTAGCCACCGCCAGCTCCAGCACCGCCCATTGACGAAGGATCCTGACTGCCGCCTATGCCCATGGAGGAAGGAAGCGATGAGTTCAGACCATGAGTCATCCCGCCCCCAGAGAAACCACCATAAGAACCGATTCCACCTCCTGTTCCACCATACTGGCTAGAAAGCGAGCCCGGCAAGGCCGTGTGGTGACCCGCGCCAAGGCCATCAGACCCGCCACCTATTGGTTGGCTCTGGAAACCAGCAGCAAGAGGAGCGTTCGGAGCCCCAGGCTTCGACTTCTTCCCCTCGCTCGCGAGCTTGCACAACAACTGGTGCCCATCGATATTCTTGTTAGACTCCATGAGCGAGGCCCTAGCAGCCTCGGCCGTCTTGTACACGAAGAGGGCATAACCCCGGAACTTACCCGTCTGCTTGTCGAACCCTAGAGGCCCCTCCTCGATCTCGCCATAGGTGGCAAAGTGGGCGAGCAGCCGAGCCGAGGGCATGTCAGGGGGCACGTTTCCGACGTAAATCTTCCGGAGGGATACATCGGCAGCCGGGGCGGCGGCCGGACCCGAGTTCCCGGCGGCGGCGAGCTGGGTGACCGTCATGCGTCCGTCGATCTTCTTAGAGGGCTCCTTGAGGGCGAGAAGGGCGCCGTCGACGTGCAGGAATGTGATGAAGCCGTACCCCTTGCTCTTTCCTGTGTTCTTGTCGACTATAACGATGGCCTCTTCGAGCTCGCCGTAGGCGGTGAAGAGGGACCTCAGGGATTCCGTCGTGGTCTCCCAGCCGAGACCGCGGATGAAGAGCTTGCGCTGGGTCTGGTCGGGGTCGGCGAGGGCGCGGACAGCGGAGAGGACGCCGGAATCGCGGCAGGCGGCGCCGGCGACGATGTCGCGGAGCTGGTCGACGGAGAAGGAATCGATGATCTTGCGGCAGTCGTCGGAGGTGAGAACTGCCAGGGGAACGGCGGTAGAGAAGGAACCATTCTCGTCGGCCTTCCGCTTCTTGGTGGCGGGATCCATTGAGGCGGAACGAGAGAAACCGAAACCCTAAAAAAAAAGAGGTTTTTTTTTTCTTTTCTTTAAAAGAAACGTCAGGCGAATGTAACATATATAAGTAGTTCGCACTTCACAGTGCGCTATTTGGGAATTAGGCTGATCAGGTGCACCGCATGGAAGTAATATAAGTTAGCCCAAATCCCGTCAAAAATTATTAATGAGATCTTTGTTTTTTTCTTATTTTTTGTTTCTTTCCATATGCACACAATGGAGCAGGCCTTTCCTCTTCACACTGGAAGGATTCGTAGAGGAAAATTTTAGCGAAGTTGAAAGATCGGGAGGCAATGTTCCAAGTTGGTGACATTTTACCAAATACTGTGAATATATTGTTGTGAGTAGGAGTTGGAAGGTTGCCAAATCTTGATGGTTGTGCTCTCCAATGAATTTAGGGATGGCAAAATTTTTTGAAGTTCCAAAATCTTCGATCAAATCTTCAACTTCGAAGATTTTTTTTTCATGGAGGCGAGGATGGGAATTTTCCCGCATCCAAATTCGAAGATCGGGACAAAAATATTATCATCACCTTGCGGATCCCCGACATCGCACATTTATATGCTTATTAACATATTTTAAAATTAATTATATAAATATAATACTATTTAAGTAACATTTGTAAGTATTTATTTTTAAACAAATATTATAATATTTAAATATATATACATATATTATGATAATTTTAGAAATATTATTTATTTATAACTTTATTGTATACTTTTTTTAAAAAAAAATTGTTAAAACTTGGAGAATCAAGGGTTTCGGGGATCCGCGAGGGGATGGCCTCGGAGATTCGGGGTAGGAACGAGGTGGGTCCCTGGAGTCAAGCCGGAGGACATATTCCCCACCCCAAACAAGGTTGGGTGTGATCCCTAATTGAACTCGAATGGATGGCCACTATGCAGCAGAGGTGGAGACAAAAAATTTTTTAGTGGGTGAAGAGGTCCTTCCCTTTCACCCGAACAACCAAATATGATAGACATATTATAGCAATTAATTAAATATAACTTTTGATAGACAAATTTTGTGGGACCTTGTGAGATGCACAATGGTGTTGGTCATTAGTTTCGCCTAGGCCTGCATCGTTCACAGTCGTGGTTGTGGTGGGGCTACAACGACAACCATGAAGGTATTTTGCTTGTCACATATCAGCCTTCTATTTGAGGAAGTCCATTGTGTCAATTAACCTCTTTCTATATAGACAACACTTTCTCTAATGGGTTGGTCATTGAAGTTCCATATTTTTTTGTATTAAGCATAGATTTGGACTTGAAGTCCCATGGAGATGCATGCATTATACTCTTTGTGTCGGTTATCAAGTGTTTGAGCCATCTACCTTCTTTCCCCATTAATTGCTTCAAAGACTTCTATGTGATAGTTGCTATCATGGCCTATAATTTATGCTCTTGTTGATCTCCAATTGTCAAATTCAGGAGAAAAAGTTGTAAGGCCAATCGACGGTCAACACGATGAAGAACACAAGACAAAGAAGACGAAATTATAAAGATAACTGAGGATCCTGTTGAATCTAGGATCTCGAGATTATTTTGATGATCACAAATTTGTAAGAGAACTTAGTTTGTACTAATGAACTTGTTGAGCTGATTTCTGTAACATGATGTTTCAAGTTCAGAAGTTGATAGGTCGACCAAAGCTAAAGGAATGGATGACCTATGCACACGGAAGACATTTCAGAAAAACTACATGTGTGCAGTGGTCGTCCTAAGAATATGAAGTGGTC
>LTAE01007780.1:11112-24787 GCA_001647135.1 Pontederia paniculata | reverse complement strand
ATATATATTCGTTCATCTTCGCTTTATAATTGAAGAAGCGATCGAAATGTTTTCTTAGACTCCATTTTTTTTTCTTGCATCATAGGTGTTATATATAAGTTTGGCACAATGAATTTGGAGATTTTTTTTTGAACAAATAGTTTATTATTTGATTATTGCATTTTAAAACAAAATGATGAAAAATATAAACTTGTTTTGCATAGTTGTATGATACATCAAATGAACATATTTTGAAAATAGTTTTCTCCATACTCTTCTTTCTTATATTTAATTTGGTCATCTGGATTTTACTTCATCCACGTACTCCTTTTCTCTACGAAACACGAAGAAGGGAGTGAGAAATATATACGTTTCGAGCCAAAATAATTTGAGCCTTAATTTAAATTAATTTAAACGTTTCTTTCACGCAAATCTGAACAACTAATTAAAAAAAAGGAAAATTATTGTAATTTACGAACTACCACTTTAACATCGATCATTTCATGGCATGAGTCTTTCTTAAAAATTGAAGGTTAAGGAAAAAAAAACGTTGGGGAGTCCAACATCGATCATGCATTCTACGACATTTAAACAAAGAAGATCTTAGATATGTCTAATGTGCTACGTTGGTGGCATATATTTAAATTGATTTTACAAAGTATGTGTATAAATCAATCACACGTACATCACTAATATGTTATAGAGTTGTACACTACCGCACATTTTTTTCATAAAACATGCCTACTTTCGCTGCTTATAATATGTGATCATTTCGAAGCTTATCGAATATTTTCATGCATGAAAAGAATAGATAAAATTCAATTGGTAAATAATTTGAATTTTTGCACTTGTTGCTTCAAATTAGATTATTAATAATATATTCTAAATATCAAATTAACACTTTCAATATAATTCTATACATATGATTATACATGTACTCTAACGTGCATCAAACTAATTGTCCCTAGTTTTGATTCACCTTAACTTTTTCCTATTTAAAAATAACTAACTTGATGTCGTAGAGAACCCTAACAATTAATTAATATCATAATACATATTTAGGATAATGCATGATCTAAGTTAGTTTGGTCCAATGATCTTTATCTTAGATCACCTTCACCTTCGCCATCGATGCCCTAATTAATCACTATGGCTGATGCACATATAATATACAGATTATCCATTACATATCAAATTAATGGTTAATGTTCTCACGCAAGTTAGCACCAAACGATAAGATTGCACGGTTATTAACTGTACATATGTCATAATGGTGGAAGATCACATTTATTTTATTAAAAAAATGTACCATGCTAAGTATGCAAGCAAAATTCAATTGCACTCCTTAGAAGAAAAACAAATCAAGTGCATGGGGGGTGAAAGAGGCTTCACATATATGAATCATTTATATATATAATAACACAAAGTCTATGGAAAACGTCGCATGAATTAGATTAATGTTCATGCCACATTTGCAAGCCGCCGTATCATTTATTTTTTTATTAATATTTTCAGGTTCATATATGGGAATAAGGGCTCCAATTCTATCATCCTGATTCCTGATATGGCATTGATAATTTATTTATTCCATTGTTGATTCCATGACTAGAACTCTTGCACATATATTTGTTCTAAATGTTTATTAATATATAATAATATGATTCGCTAACATATATAAAAACTCATCGATCAAACCACTTATTATTCGAACAACTTTCATTTTTATGACTGACGAACAAAATTAATAAAGTTGGAATATTAATTAGCCACTGAAAAATACTAAAGGAAAATCTTTATGTGATTTTAAGATCTGAACTCAAAATATAATAAATACATATGTAAGATTAATAATAGCGCTAGTTAATTGTGGTCCAATGACAAATATTATAGTTTTGTAAATTAAAGGGATGCACATCTGTTTTATTCTTCATAAGGGGATCTTTTGCAACCTTATTTCTAATTTATGCAAGCTCAAATTTTAAAAAAGGTGATTAGTTCATCAACTTAAAAGTTTACTCTAGAAAAGAAAAACTCATCTCTACTACAAAGAATAATATTTGTACCCAAACAATCTTTTATGTATCTATTTACAAAATTACAATAAGTTAACTAAATTTAGTCTACTATGTGGTTAGTAGATCTAAGTCTCAAATCAAAATATTAAAAAAAACATTTGGATTATTAATTGGAAAAGAGTTTATTTTTCGTTCATTAGAAAAAAAATAAAATTTTAAGGGTCTTGACACCTATAAATATGGCAATCAAATGGAACAAAAGCACACAACACAAATTGCACCGGTGCCTGCAGACTCGAACACCAACATGGCCACCGAGCAGCTCACGCAGACCTCCACCTCCCCCGCCCCTCCGGCCACCGCCGGAGACACGGCATTCAAGAGCGTCGCGGACCTCATCAAGCTCCTCCCCACCGGCACCGTCTTCGCCTACCAGTTTCTCAGCCCTCTACTCACAAACTCGGGGCACTGCAGCGCCGCCAACAAGGCGGTCACCGGCGTGCTGCTCTTTCTCTGCAGCTTCTCCTGCTGCTTCGCCTCCTTCACCGACAGCTACCTCGACGTGGACGGCAAGATCTACTACGGGGTCGTGACCGCGAAGGGCATGTGGCTCTTCTCCGACCCGAACCCGGGGACGTCGAGGGATCTGTCCAAGTACAAGCTCAGGCTCGGGGACTTCGCGCACGCGGCCGTGGCGCTGGCGGTGTTCGCCGTCATCGTGCTGCTGGATAAGAACACCGTGTCGTGCTACTACCCGTCCTTTGCCTCCGATCAGAAGACGGTGATCATGGTGCTCCCGGCCGTGATCGGCGCCTTCGCCAGTTCGGTGTTCGGGGTGTTCCCCAGCAACAGACATGGAATAGGGTACCCTCCGTCATATGCAGTAAACCATGTTGCTGTCGTTTAAGATCTCTCTCTCTCTCTCTCTCTCTCTCTCTCTCTCTCTCTCTCCCTCCCTCCCTCCCTCCCTCCCTCCCTGCGCGTGTGTGTTTTACATAATTGCCTGTTAATATCGTGTTCTTCTTCATTGATTTGGAATTGTTAATATGTCTTGTTCTTTCTTGATACGTCAATAATTGCATGAATTATATATTTGTTGTATATATGATTTCATGCACAAATATATGTAAAGTTTCATCGATTAATGATTATATAGTTAATTTTCTAATTTGTTATTTGTGACATATCACACCAATAATTTCATACAAGAAAATTAATAATGTATTTAGGCGGATTTTTTGGCCACGAATAAAGAAAAATAAGTCGCAAATCAATTTGTGATAGAATTTGCTTTCGACTTCGGATGTTCGAAAAATACTTATTATAATCCAAAAAGTGCGAAGATAATGTCCGTCTCAAATTATGACGAAAAATTCTCTTTCGGGAACTAAAATTCTTTTCAAATTTAGTTAGACTTGGAGACAAGGTTAATTTATTGTAGTTAATTTGAAGATTAGCCAGCTTTTAATTTTCTGATATTAATTTCATTTGACATAAGAGTGTAATCTTGCATTTTGTCCAATTGTTCATAACACAGATACAAGATTGCATAATAATCCCTTTATAATATTTTAGGATTTTTTAATAAGAATATTTTAGGCACTTGGATGGTAAAAGCTTAACATGCTCAAGTTCTGAGTAAAAAAAAGGCTCTTTGTTTCTCTGATGGTTCTTTAAAGAATTCCCATCAGCATCAAGAATATAACTATAAGGATAAATGACTCCATGATATTAATCTATAATGATAAAGGGAAAAATAGTTTACCTAATTTAAAGGGTCATTGATTGGGTCACTTGTTCGCTCGGTAATAGTTCATTTTCTTTTCAAGTTACCAAAGAAGACCCATAAATTTAGTATTAAATTAAAGAAATCATGTAAAATCTCACACTTTAAGAATTTATGAAACTGGAAATCTTTTAATCTTATAATTACTGGTGACTCAGTTAATTAGCGAACTTCTTGCTTCATTATATATATGATGAAATAATTAAGTTTGCATTGCCATAATAATTAAGATGTTGAACACAACTTTGATCCTCAGTTGACGATGGTAATTCAGTAACCAATTCATAGCTCATCGATCCATGATTTACATACTTGGATTTCAATTAGATGGCCAAGAGAAAAAATTGCTAATTACTTTGTATATAAGAATATATACTTTATATAATAATTTCGACCCTATATAGATAGTAATGGTCAGTGTTCTTCACGTAGATCCAAGTGTAATAAAATCATACCAGATTAAGTGTATCAGGAATAACAAGTTATTAACAATAAACACTTGTATCCTTTATCATGACAATAAGTTGCTAATAATGTTAATAAGGTTGTAACTAGATGGATGGTATCACACGGGTGTATAAATAAATAACATGACGTAAATTATGATAATAAGTTATTGCTTGCCATAAATTTATGTCACGAGAGCACGTCAAAGGCACCATCTACGTGCTTAATTTAAGTTTTTATATATATTTTTGTAAAACACCAATTCAATTACGTAACATCTACATCGACATATATATGCATTAAAATTCAAGAGAGTGGATTAATTTCGACTAATAAAAAAGTAACGGTTGGCCTGCTAAATTAATTATTAATTATGAGTAGGTTAATTAATTAATGGTCTTAAACAACGTTCTATTCTGTATGTGATAGAGCAATTGAGTCAAATCATGTGTTAAGCATCATTTATCTGCAATATGATCAGGCATGCACATCAACTATTGACCTGGCCTTAATATCGAGGACTTAGAGATTAATTCATAAGCTTGGATTATGATACTTCTTTATCATGAGATTCACCCGCTTATTTAGGAGCCATTATTTCAGCCTCGGATGTATTAATTATCAGTTTAAAATGTCACAAAGATACTCATTTTTATATTTACAGATTTTTAATCTATCTTTATTCATCACATCACATGTGCCATTAAGTGATTATTTTTTAAATAGTAACTCTGTGGGAATTTAAATTTAGAATGGTGTTCTGATATTATATTTAATTAATTAGATTAGCTAATTAGTTATTATTTATGATCATTCATGCACCTTGAGCAATGAGGATTTGGAAATTACACATATGATGCATTTAACAAGCTACATTACATTTGCATTTTATTGACCAATTTCTTAAACTGTGAATTTGTGCAATGTCATATGCATTTTAATGCGTGAACTATATACGCCATCATTTCACGTTACTTTTATCCCATTTAGGTTTACTTAAAGTTCGAATAATATATATTCATTACACACAAAATGTATTTTTAGTTATATGTTGTCGTGGTTCGTTAAAGTAAGCGAATCTGGTGTTTTTACAGGTACAAACGAGGACCAAATTAGGACGACTATATGCTAAAGAATAAGGTAGGTTGATGCACATCTATATATGCAACATAAGTTAGTTTTTAGTATGATATTCCATAATACTTATCCCATACTTTCATAATTAAGCAACATTCAGTTAGCATTTACGAAAGCTTGACCTTTCTTGTGTCCAATGATAAGGCGTACATTACACATTTTAATGTTTTTTCGTGATTTTGAAGATGCCCCTTTCACATATATTACAACTTGAATTCTTCCCCAATGATAGATTAAGTTATGCCCCAGTGCCATATTATAGGACGCCATTTAAATTTGCATTTCAGCTATATACCTTATAATCTTATATCACTATATCGTAGAACTTTTTGAAATTTCATAAATGATCTCCAATTATATACATTATATCCTTTTATTCGCAATTTATTATTATTTTTTGGTTCAAAGATAGACTGTCATTGTTTTTTTGCTAGCTCAACAATATTTTCTTTTATTCATGTAGCAAAAAATAATACATCAGCCAAAAAAATGATAATAATAATATAAAGGTTTATAAATATAATATAATGTAGTACAAATATAATAATAAAAGTGCACCCCTCCATCTCTCCCTTGAGATGGCATGAAAGTGGGTTATAAAATACTATAGGTATAAGGTTTAAAGTTGGAGGACCACTAAAATATAATACATGTAGTTGAAGGATTATTCATGAAATTTAGAATACATGAAAGGATATTGCAAAGTAAAAGGGATGTTGCTTCACATATCTATTATTTTTTTTTGGCTTACTTATTCCCTTCCAAAAAAAAAAATGTAGGGTGTTGCAATGGAGCTTATCCCAAAGGATGTGATTTTGCTTATCTGCAGTAGGTGAGCTTGTCAAGCTTGTTGTACATTGATGCGTTCTTTTGATAATTTTTTTTATAAATTTTGGTACTTCACATAATACTAATTTGTATTATTGTTATTAATTGTTTACATGATTGTTATGTGTGTGCAACTATTTGACTATAGATCGAAATAAGATATTCTCCTTTTTATTCATTAAGCATATGTTTCCATGATGAAATGTATATAAATGAGGATATATACATGCATTAATTACTCAAATCTTACATGATTATGTGATTAGATATCACATGGTATGGTACCATATAGGACAATGCAAACACTTGGAGAAAAAAAAATACTTATATAGCACTTAAAATTTATATTGAAGAAATCATGAAAATTGAGATGCATGGTCATTAAGATAATTTTTTCCTTTAACAGTGACAAGTGTTAGAATGACTCTTTCTGAGGCCAACCGAAGATGGAGGAAAAAGATGTTGTTGTCATAGCTCTTGTATGTAAAGCAGGGACCGATCTAGCACAAAAAGTTAGAGACTAATATAACAATAAAATTATTTAGAATATTAAATAACTATAAGTGAAAACTTCAAAATATACTATATTATATCATATAACATATTTAGAATTGGACGTCACTCCTAAAATACAAAGATCACCGTTTGATAAATTATAATTCAATGAAGATAACATAGATTGAAAACTATGTAAACATTCAAGTTGGATAAATCAGAGAGCTCATAAAATACTACTACATAATTCCTAAAGAAGCTGCTATTGGTGCTCCCTAAACATATAGAGTATGAAGGTTCTCGTGTCTAGAATGCGGCCGCCGGCGTCACCACGCCAGGCGATCGCCGGAAATGGCCAGAGCTGGCAGCTGGGAATGGAGCAAGTAGTAGTTAGGTGGAGACTCCATCCATATTATTTGAAGTTTGGGCCGGTCAGGCCCAACTTAAAGAAGTGGGCTTTGTTTCTCGACCCAACTTGATGCTATTCATAAAGGCTTGGTTGGTTTCAAATGGGCTCAAGCCCAACAGGTTAAGTTCAGGCTGTGGTTTGTTAAATCAAGTATGTGTTGCTATTTTCATGAAAAAATAATTAAAGTATTACCATTTAAGACTTCCAAATGTAAAATTTTCAAATGTCAAGAGATCATACTAAATTTTAATAATTTTATTCGAAAACGAATATTAACAAAATATTATCATTGAATTTGAACCCAACCTTTTTTTTAGAATTAAAGTTTTATGGGGTTCATAATTATTTATTAATTCTTATAACTGTTATTTGGAAGTATTTTTCAGAACTTTCTTTTTTGTGTTTATCAAAATCGGATCCTAAGATCGAACAGACTTTATTTTGCTGAAATTTGGAACATGAGTTCAGGGTCATTCTGAGGTTGCTCAATTTCAGAAAATTCATGACATCAAAAGCCTGAAACAGAAATGAGTAAAACTCTGATCCAAATTCCACCTGAAATTTTGAAATCACATTCATGTTCTCTGTGCTTGTAAGTTGAACAGGTCTCCTAACACAAGTCAGAACTCTAAACATGCAGCCTTTTCTGAAATCTTGCAGCATTAACTAAGAAAATCATGATTACAGCTTAATCAGAGGAAATTATATAAGTAAACCTCAGAGTACACACAAAGACAGAAAGGCAAGAGGGCAGGAATGATGAACAGTAGTCAATTTGGTTACCCAGCTACAAGCCAAAGTGTTTTTGGGAAAAAAAATGTCTAGGACTTATCCTAATGATCAAAATGCAATTCTTATACATAATCATGACAACAAGACAGATATCATGCCTTAAGCTTTGTTGGTACTGGTGATTCTTCTGTCCTAACCCTCTTCTGATCCATCGGATTTTATACCTTGTTCCTTCTACTCTTTTGTTTTTGTTCTCCAAATGATAAATTTGATAACTTTCTATCACCACTTTTAATTTTTTTATTTTTATTTAATACTTTCTTACTGTTTGCACAGCATGCTGCTGAAGCTTCCAGCTATAACTGGCATCAGTTGCGTGCCTGGTTTCCATTCTTTTGTCACCTTGTATCCTACCTCTCACTATTTTTTCTCCAAGGACAACAACAGGAAAATGGAATAAGGGATTTTTGCTTGTTCCCTGGCACAATGAACACGTTATAGCCTCTTGCCTAACACATAAGACACAGCATGGCATATCATGATTGCATTGCACCAACATTAATTTGTACAGATGTATGCAATTGCCATGATAACAATGTTAACCCCCATCTACATGTTTCTGTATTACTGTGCACTCATCAATGGCAAAAAGAACAGGAATCCACGTGAAGTTTAAGCAATTCAGATTTCTGACTACATACTTCTCCTTCCTGAGCATCTCAATCAAGCACACTGTTTCCCATCTAGAGAAGAAGATGATGAGCATAAAACAATTCAGATGTAAGTAAGGACACTTTGATCCTGTCTGGAGTTGATATATCAAACTTTACTGCATTCCACTGTTCAAAGGCAGCATCAAAAGGACCAAGCCATGGTCTAGTTGCATTGAAAGATCAATGCTGCTCAATAGTGGCCCTAAACAAGGTGCTGGTGCAACTGTCATAGGGTGTGTGCCATGAGATAATTGGATATACTTCTGAATCTAGGCCTTGCCATGTCCACAATATTGTATCTAGTTCTTTCCCTTTATTTGCATATCTATAGGTCTTTAAGAACACAGTAGGCTTCAAGATATTGCCTAGAGGTATATTATAACTGAACCATCTGATTTCTGCTTTTTGGTCATGTAACCACATCAATTATTTTTCCTGCTACATGTTTTCTTCCTTCCATATTCTATGCAAGATTTTACTAGTTAACATAATGCCTCCAGTAAAGATATCACAAAATTGAATCTCCACAATAATTTTCGCTGAGAGCGAGTAATATCAACACTTGATCCATAATATTAATTAAGGCCTATTCGGATCGAAAGAAAAGAACTTTGAATTAGGCGCCGATATTTTTGTCGAAACAGAAACTGAATTACTATATATGAATCAGAAACATGAAGAGTCTGCAGAAAAAAAAGAGAAGGACAAAGGAAACACAAAGATTTCAAACTGTAACAAGTTTTGTTCTGCACTTTGCCCTGTCACTCTGCACAAATTATTGCATGATGGAGTCAGGCCTATTTACATGAGAAAAATCTACATCTCCCTCCCTTCTCTCACACACGCACCCCTTTTTAACTGTAAAAGAGAAAAGAATTGAAGCAAAGCAAGAAAGTAAAAATAGAAGTTTCACACAAACCTTGCAGGTAAGAAAAATCTTGTGGAGTGAAGAGGTCATGTTGTTTTTTTTTCTGTATCTTGTCCGGGTTGTTTCGCGGTTTTCCCAATCTTACATCTGTTCGAATCCGACGGAAAGAATCTGGAAATCCTTACCATAGATGTCAGAACCATGCATCTGCTGCTGGGGCTGTTGGTTCAGATGCCAAGTGCTCAGGCCATTAATGCCGAATTGGCTCTCTGTTTTGACGTCACAGTACAGAGCTTCGTTCTGGTTCTGGTTCTGGAGAGCTGCAGACACCGGAAATGCACCGTGGAGGTACTCGGACCACTTGATGTCCTCGTGCTCGCCGTCAAGTTGGAAATTGGCGTCTTTGTCCGCGGCCATGTCTGACCAGGAGAAGACGCCGCTGTCAAAGAAGGTGGCACTGCTCTGCAGCTCGCTATTGGCGCTGCTCCTGCTGCTGTTTGTAGAATTCACAGCATCCAGGCATGGGATGCTGTTGATGCCGAGCATGGGATCAATCATGGACTTCAGACCCATCGAAGTAGTGAGAATTGAGCTCGACGCCGACGGCACGTCGGCAGATAAAGAATTGCAGCTGAGCTCGGTG
Source organism: Pontederia paniculata (assembly GCA_001647135.1). Classification (NCBI taxonomy): domain Eukaryota; kingdom Viridiplantae; phylum Streptophyta; class Magnoliopsida; order Commelinales; family Pontederiaceae; genus Pontederia; species Pontederia paniculata. Next base: position 14,735 of record LTAE01007780.1, on the reverse strand, counting down.
CTCATGTCCGGAAGCTTACCGCCGTGGTTGAACCGGAGGAATGGATTTGAGGCGACAGATAGCCCTGCAGGGTCAGCGGCAAAGGTCATCTGCGGCATAGAGAAGAAGCCAATCGAACTCGACGACCCCTCGTTGCCGGCCGTGGAGAAGAATCCTTTTGCCTGTGCCTGAGAATTCTTTACCGGCATGCTCGGAAGTGGATACTTGTGGAGCACCGGCATCAGCGACGGAGCCGTCTCTGTGACAGTCAGACTGCTGTTGGCCGACGTGCTAGTGTCGGCGCCGGCGCCGATCGGAACCTTGACGTCGTCAGAGCAGCCGGCCTTCTCGCCATTGCTCCCGGCCTTGTCCTGGTCGGCGTCCGCCTCGGAGAGCGGCTTGTGTGTGTTGGGGTCAATGCCCCTCTGCCGCAGCTTCTTCTTGATGCATGAGTTCCACAGGTTCTTGATCTCGTTGTCCGTCCTCCCGGGCAAATGCGCAGCAATCTGCGACCACCTGTTCCATGTCGATTTCAGAGGTAAGCAAAGGAAGAGCCATGAGCACAAAAAGCTTCCTCCCAGGCGCAATAATGCTAATGGAGGGGGTCCTCTACCTGTTTCCTAGGACTGCATGCAGCTCAATTATGAGGCTCTCCTCCTGCTGCGAGAACGTGCCCCTCTTCAGGTCGGGCCTCAGGTAGTTTATCCACCTCAGTCGGCAGCTCTTGCCGCACCTCTGCAGACCTGCAACACACACACAAAAGGTTCAGAAGACTGCGGGAGTTGACGGCGGCCGCAATGCCTGGGGCACTCCACAGTGTCGGCAGGCGAAGCACTGACCTGCAAGTTTGGGGACGGAGCTCCAGCAGCCATGGCCGTACTTGGTGATGTGGTTGACGAGCTTCTCGTCTTCCTCAGGCGACCAAAGGCCCTTCCTCAGCTTTTGCTTGTAGCAGCAGGAGTGCCTTCCCATTTCGCGCGCCGCCGTGCTCAAAGGTCCCTGCTTTTTCGCAGGGGTGAACCGTGAAGTGGAGAATGTGGTGGAAAATGATGGTGCAGAGGGCTGATAATTGAAGCAGGAAGCACTGCAGAGGGAATTGAAATCGAGAGCAGAAGGCCGAGTTAAAAGGAGAGGGGAAGGAGGAGAGAGAGAGAGAAGGTGAGGTCACAATCAAGTGGTTGGGATTGAGTTGAGGTTTTTCTACTCTTTATTTTATTTTATTTTATTTTTCTTTCTCTCTCCTTTTTTTTTCCTTCTGTTCAATCATCTGATTACTTATGTCTGTCTCATTGCTTTCTGAGGATTAATGTCCAGAGGTCTCAATGTTCCTCTTATGTAGTCAATTAACATGGTAAGATTCTGAGAAGTCTGAACAGGAGGAGCAAAAAGTTCATGAACTGTGAGGTAACTTGTTTCTGTTTTGGTTACATGCAATCCATGCTGCTACTATTTCTCAGAAGCATCTCACATGAACAGATATGAACCACAGATTCAGAAAAAGAGATCTCAGGTCTGAAAAGTTTTGTGGTGACAAGAAATGCCCATGATTGGCTAAGGGACTTCTGTAAAAGATGGCAGCTGGCCATTCTGCTACATGAAGAAAAAAAAAAGGGAATCTAGCTTGAAAATTAAAAAAAAATAAAAACATGATCTTGAACTCCTACATGATCTTATTGTCAGAGGTAGCAAAAAGCTAAAACTTTTAGCTTTCTCAGGGTCAATACCCCAATCCATGATCAATTTTGGAGGGCTTCATCATTGGTAGAAAGAACAAAGTACCCTTGTGCATATTCTAGCACAAGTGGCATCTTGCTTTATTTTGACAATTGTAAAATATCACCGGTTCCCTGAGAAATTTCCAGGATATATTATTGGGCACTTTTCCAATTCAGAGAATATATGACCTTCTGACAGTGATTTATGCCACATTACAAGCCATAAGTGTCTAAAAGAAACTGCAAGTTGTGTATCACCATCTCATTGCTAAAAAGAACTGATAGCTGCATGCAAGAATTCTGAATTGTATCAGTATATCTTAACCGCGCTTATCGATAATTCAATACGAAGAATCCTCTTTCCCGCGAGATCGAATTGATACAGTTACTGCATCCATATGGTTTCTGAACATTCATATAATGTATGAAACATATTTCTGAAAATAACAGGACTATGAGAATGACATGTTTTTCAGTTTACATTTCTGCAAAACTATTCAAATTAACGCTACGGTGAACAGAAATTGATCTTTCCTGAATCTACTGAAAATCAGAAATAATATATACATGCATGAGTTGAAAAACATAAGACATATAATCTGACACACTTGTCGTTGTGTTGGCGTCTGAAACTTTTCTACTACTACACATCAATGATTAGAACTGTACCCTTGCATGATTGAACGCATGTGCTCCTGTTTGGAGTTCTGATTAAACAAAAAAGATGTGGAAACTTATTGGTAATAAGAATTAAATGATCATGACACATGCATATTAATTTTTATTTTTATTGTTTTGTGATTAATTAATTATATAACTAATCCATTGGACCCCTTGAGGACACTTAATTATTATATGGCTTTCAGCAATACCTCGCTGTTTCCAGCAATGTTTAGGGTCCCCCTCCTCCCTAAGCATTCAACTAACACAGAGAGAACCATGAATTAAGAAGTTTCCTGTACAACACAGATGATATATATATTAATTTGATTCCAAACACACTGTCCATTTTAATTATGAACCTAGCAATATATAACTCATTATATGCATCAAAACAAGCCGCTTCGGTTAATTTAACTACAGTGTGCTATGAAATTTGTAGTTATTATTGGCATCTCATGTCTCCAAGTTGAGGTGCAAGAACATCTACAGCCTCATCTCTATCTTCTATAATATGTACAAGAAAAAAGATTTGTGGTCATTATTTTAGCTACTACATGAGCATTAACAACAATTATTACGTACATATTTGATTCTTTGCTTGATGCCTTGGAGATATATGCAAGTGGGAATGATATATAAAACTTATGGAATAAACTAGAAAAATTAGTCCTAATTAGCTACATTTGCATTGCTTAGGCTTCCATGAGCCAATTATCACATTGAAGCAAACTTCACATATGATTATAGAAGCCATGTTTTTTGAATTAAGAAAAATCGCATGCTAATATGAAAAATAATCCATCACCATTGTTTGTATTTCTAGTTTCACCATTCTTTTGTGTGTCTGTGCCAAAGTCCTTCTCCAGTAAATTTAACTGTTACTTAGTGCCAAAACAGTGCATGCATATTGCAAGAACGTAGGCTGATGTGGACCGGTATTGATACCAATATTGCATGAAGGAACACACATTCTTGTACCTATCAATCATATATATATATATTTTAAAATTGCCGACGAATTAGATACATGCAGTAAGCTAACATTAAATAATAAATGATAGAACTTCTAGTAACATTCACTAAACCAGATATTCCTCCATGTCAAAACAATTAATCTCATTCATCATCTTATTGTTTGAGTAACTAAGTATCATATTTCTTAATAAGCTCATATAGAATACTTTTATACATATATACGTCTATGACATTTGTATTAATTACCTGAAAATTAATTAATAGATTAACACACACACACACACATATATA
>LTAE01007779.1:0-22006 GCA_001647135.1 Pontederia paniculata | reverse complement strand
AGTTTTGCTAAGTAGGCTCCTTAGCGGTGATTTACACCGTCAGATTCGAATCTGACGGTCTAAGATCAAACATAAAAATTCAAATTTTTTTTAAAGATTTGATCTCAGACCGTCAGATTTGAATCTGACGGTGTGAGTCACCGCTAAGGAGCCTACTTAGCAGTTTTGCTAAGTAGGCTCCCTTTCTTCTAGATTAAATCATACAACATTAACAGTTGAGATCTAAAGTGAGTTATAATGGTCCAGATCTAATCAGAAAAATATCAGATAAATCCTACGGTTCAGATTAGATCTATCTATTATCAGATGAAATTTAATCAGATAATGATCTAACGGCTACGACTTAATCTAACAATCAACGGACTATATCTAATGGAAAAAAACGGATCGACGGATCAGATTGAACAGGTGAGAAGAACACTGTTCATCTTCTCCGTCGCGTTCGTGCGTACCGTTCACTGAGCGGAAAAATAGAGGACGTCGCCGCGAGAGCTTCGGTGGTCGTCCGGTAGATTCGTCGGTGCAGGGCGAGTCCTGGACGAGTGCGAAGACCTTGGCGCCGTCAATTTCGCTCAAGGTCGTGTGAATTGGTCGCGCCGTCTGCAACGCCTTCCGCCAGGACGTGATCGACGGAGTCGAATTGCGCAGCCGTTTGCAGCGGGGACGGTGCGGGCAAGTTCTGGACGGCAGTGAAGGTCGATTGTAGGCCGCGTCGATGACAGGGGAGAGCGGTAGCAGCGTGTGCGTCGGAAGCGTCGGAAAAAACGATCGCGCCGGTGCTTTGATATCAATGAACGATGGAGAGAGGAACACAAGGTTTGAGTGGGAATGGATTGGGGCCTCCTTGCACACGCGCCCATGTCCTTTATATTGCCGCTGGCTGCGTAGCACTCCGACCCCCATCCCCGCGGCGATTGCGCGCGATCACGGCGCGCGCTCGAGCGATGACTCCTCGCGCTCGTTTCCACATCTGGACGACCAACTATTAACGCGCGATTCGTGTGCGTTATATACCTCGACGTTGTTGGCGCCTCTACGGAGCGGGAGCACAATCGTCGGCGTCGTCATCCACGTACGCGTCACGGTCGTGATCCGTTTGATCACGACCAATCCATTACGACCGTGATATCTGCAATCACGCCTCATTGTGACCAACATGGCCGTGATGACTGATCACGGGCCGTGATGACCTATCACGGCCCGTGACCATGCTGGTCACCTCACAACAAATGAAACTTGGAAGAAGATATATATTATTTTTAATTTTTAATTTATATTTTTTAAAAAATATCTTGATTTCCTAATATATGTATTATTTCATCTCTCATTCTTGTTCCCAGTGTCGATATCAATGGTGTCGGCCGGAGGAAGATCGGTCTTTCGTCGCCTTCACCCTTGTGCATTCTCATTCTCATTCTTGTTCGTCGGTTGAAGGCTACAAGAAGGGTGCATGCATCACCCTCTTTCGTAGAAGAATAAGGATGAAGCTCCCCTTTTCTTTTCATTTACTTTTGTTATTGTTTTTTTTAAATGATGTGGATGAGAAGAAAAATACTAATATGATCTTGAGTACCATGTCTCTAACTATTTTAATTAATTGGTAAAATAAATAAAAAAAGTTCAATGCACATTTTAGCAAGTAAATGGATTATCATGACTCATGAATAAATGAATGATGGATATATGGGATAAGATATTTGTGTCAAATGTGTGGATGACTAGAAACATACACGTGCTGGTTTTTCCTTAATAAAGTCAAATGCATGAAATGATATTAATTTGCCACTAGTTCCACCATGAAAACGAATAGCTACAGGTACATATAATACATTTCGAAAATTTAAATTTGTAGTATCACAAAACAAACTACTTTATTACATATTCCTAATCTTTAACTTATCCTTGGTTGTTAGCATCATCTTGTGAAAAAAAATATTATTATGTTGCATGGTAAAACAAATGTGTAACGCGGTTCTTCCCAAATTCTTTTATGGCTTGTGCTAAGAAGAGATTAAGTGTAATTTCTTTGCAAGATATGACAATACATATTGTGCATCATTGCACTGACCCAATTATAATTGAGTTCGAAAGTGTAGGTCATTAGGTGAGCCAAAGGGTTGGAGTTAGATATACAAAGAAGAGGAGATAACATGCACATCTAACATGCACATCTTTCTAATCGCAAAAGAAAAAAGAAAAGAAAAGAAAAGAAAAGAAAAGAAAAAGATAACATGCACATGCTGTTGTAAGATGTCGACCAAACCAAACCGAAAGTCCCAACCTATAAAACTATTTGGCGCATCCTACCTAATAATTTGGGGCTGGCTTGCATTAATATTATTAATTGTATCAATAAAGTAGTTGCTGAGTTAATTAATTAATTGTACTCTCACGACATCATGATTCATGACCCCTCTCCACTAATTAATGTTCCCGGCAACTAGTTAAAATGCTACTGTGCATGGATGCATGATCAATAATTCAATTTGGAATTTCTTTTTCCACTAACTAATGGTAATTTATTGTTACAAAGAGGATAAATTTTTCCGAATACAAATTTAAGTCAACATAATCTATATAAATATTTGAAAATAATTTTTTTATACACCTCTTACAATAAATTTGAACTTATGCGTAAAAAATATTTAAGAATATAAATCTAAAAATATTATTTTTCTTATATATTTAAAGTAATTACATAATTTAATATGATATCAAAATTAAAGAGTTTGAATTTATTAAAAAAATCTCCTTAATTATTCAGGTGTTCAATATTAGATTAGACTAATGACTCATATACGAAGAAAAATATTAAAAATATAAATATAAAGATATTTAAAAAGCTTAATTTTTAGAATCATATGATACATTTTATTTAACAATATTCAAACAATCCAAATTAAAAATATTTTTGTTGTTCTTTGTCGGTGTCATAAAGAAACAACAATTGTTTCAGCATGATTTGATGGATTAAATTGAACGTAAATGAACTCTTGAAAATAAAACTCGGAATCTAGTAATCGATTTGATGCAAGCCAAGAGCCTAAGATCCTAACATTGTTAAAAAAATTGGTTATTTTGGAGCTCTTAGGTTGTGACTTCAAGATGTCCAGTACTGTTTAACAAAGAACATGGCCTAGGTTTGTACTTTGTCACATAGATATAGATAGACAAGGTCTATCGATAGGATAGATTGGGTGAGAGATAGAGAGAGTGATAGAGGTAGGTTATGCAAATTAACATGCATTAATATATGAACGAGTACGTACGTAATTAATTACCTCTTTTCATTGACAGGCCTCTTTTCGTTGCCTAATCGAACCTAAAATTTGGCTTTGATCAACACATCTCGAGTGAAATGATTTCTTTTTTTTATTTTTTTAGTAACTATAACAAGAAAAGTACATCTCTTTGTTTTATCAGTATATAATTAATTAATATCAATTACTAACACCAATTTTAGTTGAAAAATGAGTTAAAATTAAAGAAAAATGAACACCATATTACGTCAATCTCATTCGACCCGAACACAAAGTCAGAAGATATTACGACCATCGGTTAATTTCCACAAGGGGCACATTTTTGTCACGACGACTAAGTCGTGATGGATTTAACTGTCTCATACTAATGATAACATATCCTAATCATCAATATGTGGCACAATTTGGCACCATTACTCAGTCTAACTTGACATAAATTATTGATCCCTAGAATATTTTACACACCCGACTTTTTAGGTTAGTATGTTTTTTCTTGAAACAGATTAATTACGAAAGAGTTAATTTTCTCTAACAAATTTGAAAAAAATGACAAATTTTTATATTTATAAGAATTCAAAATTCATTAGGACCTTTTTTAATACATTTTTTCGTTTGTACCATGAACCTAAACATTCAAAAAAATCTGAGAATCGCATATAATAAAAATTTAGATTAATCCGTATTTTATATTTTTACGATGATTTGGATATCGAGTCATCTCTTTGTCATCTATGCTATTAAGCCTAAGAAATATCTAAATAAACATGTACAATCATTAATGGGACTACGACTAATTAAGACTGCAATATAATTAAAGAAATTTTCAATCATAAAGAAGGCAAAGTCTCATGGAGACTTCGGAAATATAATCGAAGTAATAGTCTAAAAATGAAATTCGAAGTTTTTTTTATTACGAACCGATTATTTTTGCACCACAACGCTGCGATATTTATGTTAAGAATAATAATTTTTTTATAGTCCATTCAATTGAATATAAATCAGGATTAAAAGGTTGCGACAATATTTTTATAATTGATTTGGAGGTCGAATTGTATGATCAATTAAGCTATGGTTGAATTGACTCAATCGAATTCAACGGATTAAATCAGGTTTTATCAAAAAAATATTTTTTTATAACAACCTTAAGTATTTATAGCACAACTAATACTATAATAGATAAGAATTTAATATCAACTTATTAGTATTCATATATTAATATAAAAGTATTAGTTTAGCAAACTAATATTTATTTGTAGTTATGATGATTAATGATTGATTATTATCTATATAATATTAATGATGCTATATTAATATACTTTACTATGAATCATTCAAATTATTTTTTCTTATTATACTTTACTTTCTTTTATTTTCAACTCCTTTCTTAATTTATTATTTATAATGAAGATTTTTTTCCTCGTTATTATATTTTATAAAGTCAATGTTTACCCAAAAATCATGATTATTGTAAAATTATTAATATTTTTTCTCCTTTAAAAAATTAATATTTTTTCTGTTACTTATACTGATATCAATTTTGATATATTAATATTTTTATCTCTTTCCTTTTATTTTCATTTCTTCTTCCCCTCCTTTTTTTATTTTCATTTATTCTCCCTATTAATCCTTCTCTCATATTTACTTCCTCATTTCATTTTTGTTATTGCCCATTATTTATTTTTTATTTATTTCCTCTTTTATTTTCAAACTCTTTCCTTTCATTTTTACCAATTTTTTTCAACTAATTTGAGTTTGTTTCTCGAAAGCAATTAGAACAGTTTTTTTTCCATTAGTCAGTTCGAATTGGTTCACGCCCGGTTCAATTTTATTTTGATTTTTGGAAAAAATCGAACCAATCCATCGTGAACCGATCGAATCGATTAATTCGGTGTGATTTTAACACGATTGCTCGATGGATTCGGCTGTACTAGGATATGTTAAATAAAAGTGTCGGTCCATACATTGATAGTTCATTTGATTTAAACAATTAAAGATCTTAGGCTTTTGATTGGGATATTATTTTAGGAGCTTATGGAAGAATAAATAATGCAAATATTCAAGTCATATATGTAACATGTTATAACTTAGATGGTTGGGAAAAAATCTTTGTCAAGTATTTGTTGGTTCAACTTGACAATTTAGTAACTTATAACATAATCAAGTAAATTACATTAGGACCTTATCTAAAAAAATTACATTGGAATAGGTTTTAGATCTCAATCAGATAATTCATAGTCTTCTCGATATCAGAGTTAACATAGGAAAAATAATGAAATTGAAATTAAGTTAATGACTGATTTATAACATATAAACGGGCAAAATGAGGAGATGATGGGTGAATATTATCCAATACGATTAAATGACAATATGTATATATATATATATATATATATATATATATATTGAGAGAGAGAGAGAGAGAGAGAGAGAGAGAGAGAGAGAGAGAGAGAAACGTCGTACGCGGTGGGGGAAGTGGCGCTCATTGGTGGTGGTGGCTACTTGTGCGTGCGGTGACGTATAATATTAGACATCTCACGTTGGCGATGTACCATGCGTGCAAATCTCTAGCTGGAAACGCACATAAAAACCTTATATTATTGATCCCGGAGGAGGTGCATATGATACGTGCATGATCCAAATAATTAAATATCTTTCGTCCTTGTAGCTTCATTTTTCATGCTCGGCCATATGCATGGATCAATTATTGGAATAAATATACGGTAGAATATTATTCTTTTGCTCTTGTTCTCTTTCTTCGCAATTGTGCGTGGCCATGTCTGCATGTGCAAATGCATGTTTGTGTATAGTGTGTTATTGGGTTCAATTATTTGTGTTGTGTTCTTTAGCGTGGCATAAGTTGTAATAGAATATATTATGTAATAATCTGATGCAAGTTTAGAGCTTGACCTCATGATAATGGTGATTGATGGATGTAATTAACTTATGCAAATCCATGTCATTTCGAGCTGACAAATACTTTGAGGTATCGTGGAGAAACAGAGAACTTTGACAATTGCCTACGGCTACAGATTGATGATGATAGAAAACCCAAGTAATTAATGGACTCAATGCTCCAAATTGTCATGAAACAACGATATCCATACATTTGAATGTGTGTGTGATTAGATTTTCTACGCATTCTGGACGGTTTTTCAAAATTATTTTCTCCTGGGAAGAAATATATTATTTTGACGCTATATATACATATATATATATATATATATATATATATATATATAACTTTCCTCTAAACTTTATTATTACCCACTTATCTTCACTCATTTTTCCAAATATTTTAACCTAATTTAAATATCTAAATTCATTTATTTTTAATTATATATACACCTTCTAACAACAACAACAATAAAACCTTATCCCACTAGGTGAGATCGTCTATACATATACCTTCTAACCCTTTAAAAAAAACTAAGAAAACGGATCGGTGAAAAATTATGAGAGGTGAGTTCCATTGATTATTATCTTCTAAAAATTGAATTAATGTAACTAAATAACGATACTATAAATAAATTTTAGTCATTGGATTTTAAGTAAAAATGTTTGAAAAATTGAGTCATATTAAACTTTATCGGTTAAAGAATAATAGAGCGTTTTGGTACAAATTTAATAATTAGAATAGTTATCTTCTCTTAAAAGGAAAAACTATAATTTTTTTTGCTCTAGTCAAATAGGACGAATATGAAAATTATTCATATTTATGAAGGTATATATGCTGAAAAAAATCTGCCTGATACATTCACATCTTTTTTACACTTATAAGGGGTATATAGGGGAAAAGAAATTTCATATTTATTGACTATTGTGCTCTAATATGCCATCTGATAATTAAACTAGACCGTTTTTTTAGACTTTTCTCCTCTAATCAATTTTGCAAGTGGAATGGGAAGCGTTAATAAATGTATTATCCACTTTAAGCTACAACAGCAGTGCAAGTACGTGTAGTTCTTATTCAAAGGTTATCCCAATTTCCAATATATATACCTTAACGGGTTGGCATGCATCTTTAGTATATTCCCAAGTCAACTAAGGCGGCTAAACATATATCCAAGCGTTTGAATGGAATATTTACATGTTATGTTTCTTTTAATTTTATACATATATAATTTACCCACATCATGAATCACGATGAAATAAATCAATCTATATAATACTTTCATAGCAAAGTAAGTTGCTCGTTAACTTAAACTTGGAAAACTTAATCACTTGAATAAAAGGTTTGAACTCGGGCGTTTTATTCGTTATTTTCCTTCGAGAAAGTTTAATTTGAAAGCTTGAAATGAAGGTTTCGTGTGAATTTAAGCTATTGAAGAGACGGAGTACCATGAATCAACAACTATCACAATCGATCCTTCAATCACATATGATTGTGACAGCAACAAGTTAATTAAAATAGAAGAAGAAGAAAACTTCATCATCGTCAAAAAGAATCCTCTGTTATGACGATTTTTAAATCACATATGTTAAAAAAAGTATGGTAAATGTTTTCTTTCTTGAGAAAAATGAGGCAGTTAAATATTCGCTTCTATTCATACCATTATGTATTTATGTTTCATCTGATAACTTTGACAATTATGTATTAATTTGTTTTATTAGTGAAATAATAATTTTATTTGTGATTGTTATCATAAAATAATTCAATTACTATCATGATTAAATATGTTTTAAAGTAAGTACATGTCAAATTACCCACAGAATAAAAAAATGATCACGTACACGTATAAAGCTAAAATTGTTCTTCAATATTTTTAGAGATAAAAAATTAGTATATACAACTCAATTAAATAATTGAGCTTCACGTGGTCGAATCGCAGTGAATCCAGGAGGAGCATAAATTATTAAATGGTATATACGAAGGGGATACCTTTTTGAAATTCTAACTTTATTGAAAAGATGAATTGTTTCAGCAAAAGACTTTAAATAAGGTAATAATACTGACAATAATATAAATTATAAGTAATTAACTTATTGGCGTTTTATTAATAGATAAGGTGAAATTTAATTTCTAAAATTATTTACCAATTTTAATGTCATCCGAACATCAGATGCTTTTCCTCTTAACGTTGACGAATTTTGATATTTTTTGTCCGAACTTAAATTACAAAGGTAAGTATATATGTTAGTTGCTCTTTTTATATGTCTAAACTTTTAAAATTATTAATAACTTGTCAGAGGGCAAGGAGTCTTCAGTTTAAATCTAAGCAAAATTCACAAATGAAATTAGTTTTTAATTTATGTGATGGTTTGAACTTAATAAAATTATTAATCACGTGAGAAATATCAAGAATATATAAAAAATATTTTTTTATTTAAATATTTAGAATTATTAGTATAATTTTATATTGTATAATGACAAAACTCATTTGTCCATATTATTACTTTACTTTTTTTTTTTCCCAAAAAAAATGTATCTTCATCCAATAAAGTTAGAATTTCAATAAAGAAGGTATCCTAACCGTATATACCATTTATAAATCCTCCAGGATTCACTTTGCGATTCGACCGCACCGACGCGTCCCGAAGAGGACACGTGGAACCCTCACAGCGACGACCGCTCCCTCTGGTTTGACCGGAAGCGGCGTGGGGCCCAGCTGACTCAGCTGTTTGGCATCTCGTAGCGGATAAAGCCGGCGGTCCCCCCACTCCTCCTCCTCTCTCGAATCCACATCTCACCCGTCCATCCACCGGCCCCGCCATGGAGCCCGTCTGTTGGACCGTCGGATTGGATACTGACGACGCGAGGACGTGGCGTCGATCGGATTGCTATAAATAGGCCGTGGACGCGAGCGCCTCGGAGCAGCGCGTAGTGCGAGGGAGCCCTCCGCGTCCGACACTTGTCCCCCTCTCCGTCTTTATTTCCACATCGTTTTCACCTCTAATTACACCTCCTCCTCCATCTCCTCTGCTTCTGCCTCTGCAACCAGTTTGCACTCTTCTGCAGGTTGCATTCGCATCCGCCGACAGCCATGTGTGGGATACTTGCGGTGTTGGGATGCTCCGACGACTCGCAGGCCAAGAGGGTTCGAGTCCTCGAGCTCTCTCGCAGGCATGCATCCCTCCATCCATCCATGCTGTCACTTGTTACTTCTTTCTTTCTTTCTTTTTCTGTTGGGATTTATACAGTGAACGAACAGTAACGGCAGCATCACTGTCGACGTTGATAAAACTTTTTTTTCAATAAGATATATTTGGATGGAATCTAGAATTTGACATGAAAGATGGAGAGAACTTTAACAGAGTACAGATCAGAATTTTTTTTTTGCTGTTGAATTCTGGCTTTGGTGTCTGTTTCTTGCAATCATCAGAGTTGCAGTTTCCATTTGTCGATCTTATTGTTGTTGATGATGTTTTGGTTTTTGTGGGAGACAGGTTGAAGCACCGCGGCCCTGACTGGAGTGGGCTGCACCAGTTCGGAGACTGCTATCTCTCTCACCAGCGTCTGGCCATCATTGACCCTGCTTCTGGGGATCAACCCCTCTACAACGAAGACAGAACCATCGTTGTTACGGTATATATATTATATAATCCTCCTCTCTCTCTCTCTGCTTCGTACTATGTTTTTTTGTCCTTTTTCGGATGGTATGGAAAAAAAATTTAAAAGTAAGATAAAAATATTCATTAAAAATAAAATAAGATCTTAATCACTTCGGATTGGTCCTGAAATGAAGGAATACTGTGGTAGTTGGTGGACTTCATAGTAGGAATTATGATTTAACAGACGCATGTAAGCACAGTAGATGGCTCCTGGTGATGGAACCAATTATCTTGGACTCTATTGATTGAGGAAGTTTGTTCTATTCATAGGTGAATGGAGAAATCTATAACCATGAAGAACTGCGGAAAAGCTTGCCCGAGCACAAGTTCAGAACAGGGAGCGACTGTGAAGTCATTGCTCATCTGGTGAGAAGTTTTCCTACTCTTATAACACTAAAGCTTTCGACTAGTCTTTAACCACTTAAACTTGTATTAGCTCTTAAATTTTCATAATTAACAATTGAAACAATCACATACTTTTTAACATGTGTTTCAGCTCACAAGTGATAAAAAAATAGTCAAAGTAGTATATTTTAGCTCTGTCATGAGAACTTACACTGATATTTATCATCTGCACAAACAGTATGAAAAATATGGAGATGGATTTGTTGACATGCTAGATGGGATCTTCTCATTTGTGTTGCTCGACAAGCGAGACAACAGTTTCATCGCCGCCCGTGATGCCATCGGGATTACTCCTCTTTATATTGGTTGGGGCATTGATGGTATGAATCATGTCTTTGACAAGTCATAAATTTTGCTTCTGTTCTCTTCTTACTTCAGATGCTAAGAACAAGGGATCTCTGCTCTTGCTTTGTGCTGTGCAGGCTCTGTTTGGATATCATCAGAAATGAAAGGACTCAATGATGATTGCGAACACTTTGAGGTGTTCCCCCCTGGAAACCTGTACTCAAGCAAAGAGGGTGGCTACAAGAGGTGGTACAATCCTCCATGGTTCTCGGAGGCGATTCCATCTGTGCCATATGATCCCCTTGCTCTCAGAAAAGCATTCGAGAATGTTAGTATTCAAGAAAATTCATATTATGTAGACTAGTGATCATGCATATTACTTGTAAATACGCCTTCTAAGTTAATATATTTTGCTGAGGAGTAGGAGTATTAAAATTTGGCTCATATCTGTAGGCTGTCATTAAGAGGCTCATGACTGATGTCCCTTTTGGAGTTCTGTTATCTGGTGGGCTCGATTCGTCATTGGTTGCTGCAGTCACTGCTCGTCACTTGGCCGGGACCAAAGCTGCACGCCAGTGGGGAGCTCAGCTGCATTCTTTCTGTGTTGGATTAGAGGTTGGCATGGATATGTCTTAAATTGAATCTTCCTATTCAATTTTAGGCTTCTTTACTTATCATCTTCGTATCTGTTACAGGGCTCACCAGACTTGAAAGCTGCAAAAGAGGTGGCAAAGTACTTGGGAACCGTTCATCATGAGTTCTACTTTACAGTTCAGGTATCTGGACGTTAAATAAACAGGACTGATTCCTTAAATGTTTCGACATGAAAACCATAGATATTGAAAAAAATTTATTGACTTATAGGATGGTATCGACGCAATTGAAGATGTAATCTACCACATAGAAACATATGATGTGACCACCATCAGAGCCAGCACACCCATGTTTCTCATGTCCCGTAAGATAAAGGCGCTCGGGGTGAAGATGGTGATCTCCGGCGAGGGATCTGATGAGCTTTTCGGAGGCTATCTATACTTCCACAAGGCACCTAACAAAGAAGAGTTCCACACTGAGACATGCAGGAAGGCATGCACATTTACTATCAATTTACAATCCTATAACTTAATACTCTGAACTGGCTATCTAATATTTATGTATCCTCTTAAACAGATAAAGGCATTGCATCAGTATGATTGTTTGAGGGCTAATAAATCAACCTCCGCATGGGGTCTGGAAGCTCGTGTGCCCTTCCTGGATAAGGAATTCATCGATGTTGCTATGAGTATTGATCCTGAATGGAAGATGGTAATAAAGGCATCAATTACTTGGATCCTGCTCATTTCATTACAACCATTAATAAAAACAAAGAGTTGACATACCCTGAATTCCTTGTGCAGATCAAGCCTGATCTTGGCCGGATCGAGAAATGGGTACTGAGAAAGGCTTTTGATGATGAGGAAAACCCTTACTTGCCAAAGGTTCATGAAACTTCTATTTATCCTCCTCATCCTTTTCATACTTCTAGAAGAATCTAAAATTTTGCTCCTCGCAGCATATTCTTTACAGGCAGAAGGAACAATTCAGTGATGGAGTTGGCTACAGCTGGATAGATGGACTGAAGGCTCATGCTGCTGATCATGTATAATAATATCATATCAGTTCTGATCATGCAATGAAAAATCTTACTATGTTTTCTCTCATGTAACTGAAAACTTTACCCTTCGTTTCAGGTGACAGATAAAATGATGCAGAATGCAAGGAACATATACCCTCATAACACTCCTACCACCAAAGAAGCTTACTACTACAGGATGATCTTTGAGAGATTCTTCCCTCAGGTGAACAGATCTTTTAAAAATATATAAGTTGCTTATTCCTCTAACCTGGCTCATAGAGTTCAGCTCTAACAAATTTGATTTCATGTCTCTTCCTGCAGAACTCAGGAAGATTGACAGTGCCTGGGGGTCCAAGTGTAGCCTGCAGCACTGCAAAGGCCATTGAATGGGATGCTCAGTGGTCAAAAAACCTTGATCCCTCAGGCAGGGCTGCTCTTGGTGTACACAATTCAGCATACGACGATTCGGCCCTGCCATCTTCAATTGTTGCTGGCCACACCGAAATTGCAAACAAGCCCAGAATCATAGAAGTTCAAGCTCCTGGAGTTGCTATAAGTACCTAGATTACTCAGAAGTCATTTAACTGTGCAATGGTAGAGGGCGGGAATCAATATGCAGTAGCAACTGCAGGATGTCACTTTGCCCTGACAGTGAATGGGCAATTGCTATTTCAGAAAATTGTGATGTATCAGTCTGGTAATGTAAGGTTTAGTTTATTTGTCATGCCTAGTGTGGCAGATGGAAGAACTCTGTAGATTTTTAAAATAATATGGTATGGGTTTCTTCGACCCTTAAAAATAAACATGCACAGAAAATTTATTCCATCATTAGATGTGCAATTTCATTTGGAACTGCAAGTAAACACCAGGGAAACTAGCATGTGCAGCCAATACAGATTAGTCATCTTGACTCTTAAGAACTCCGTGGACATATAACGCTGCATATTGAGCAAACATATGCATTTTGTCCTATACATTCGCAAAATTTATTATAGAATAAAAATCATATCAGATAAACTAGAAAATAAAGTTCCTTTACACCCGAGGATTAAACTCTTCTCCATGGTTCACCATCCTTACCACCAAAACTCATGCTGATCATGCTTGTAATCGCATTTCATTTTGAGCCAAAATCGTAATTGCATTTTACCTTGAGCAAAAACTAATCTAATGTTAAACTCTTCTGTTAACAATCAAGAAAATCATGAAGTTAAATTAAGTCACGAGTATTATTAGGTACATCATAATAATTATCAATCCAAGTCTTTAATAGGAGTAATATTTTTGTTATCCCTGCATTGCATCTTCAACATGTCTGGCGCCACATACCTTGAAATCTGGTGTATGCCTGGAAGATGGACATAGCAACAGTATTCCTTCTTAGACAAGTTTTCTTTTTTTTTTTTTCAAAAAAGGACCTACTTGGACAAGTTCCCATCAAGGACCGGCAAACATTGGCTTAAAATCTCAGCTGCTTGTTCAAGCTCCTTCTCGGATATGACCAAGGGAGGTACCAGCCTTACAACATTCCCCTTCCCAGATGTCAATACCAAAAGTCCAGCATCTCGGCAAGCATCAACAAGAGGAGAAGCCTGAACATCTAGTTCCATTCCCACGATAAGCCCAAGGCCACGTATTTCTTTCACGTGTGGGTTTGCCCTCAGTTTCTGGAGCAGCTCTTTCAAGTAGAGGCCTTTTGTTCTCACACTGTCTAAGAAATTTGGTTCTCGGATTTTATCCAGAACAGTAAGGGCAGCACGACATACAAGAGGAGCACCAGCAAATGTGCTGCCATGGTCCCCAAAGCTTATGGCTGCTGCAACTTTTTCAGTTGTGAGAACAACACCAATTGGTAAACCACCAGCAAGGGGTTTGGCAAGGGTCATTATATCAGGCTGCACACCAAAAGCCTCATAGGCCCAGAGATGCCCTGTCCGGCCTAAGCCACACTGCACCTGTAATTCAAAAATCAAAATATCACTATCTGAGCATGATGGAGAATTAATAAATGAATATGTACAAAAGTAAACAAGAGAAAAAAAATGAGTAGAAATGGCAGAACACAGATTAATCCAGAGACACTTCAACAATTGACTATATTGCGGGCGAATGGGTTATTACCCAGAATCTTGTGCTGCACAATATGGAATAAAACATCACTAAAAAGAAACAATGAATTTTTTGAGAAGGAAGAAACAGTAAATTTTCCTTGCCAAAACTGTCTATCACCATTGTATTCACAGTTTTCCTCAAGCTTCGGCTTGATGAATAGATCACACGGCAATTAGCAAATATCATATGGATGAACATTAAGAGACCATTCATGCCAATAGGGACAAGACATTAAAATGTCAACCCAAAGGTCTCTTTTCAGAAACAAAAACCACAAGATGTAACTATGTGGCGAATCAAGAAGAAACAGGGGTCTCTTTAGGGAGCAACATATCCACATACCTCATCGAAAACTAAAACAGCTCCAGTGTCATCACAGGCAGCACGGAGACTCTGCAAGAATTCATTTGTGGCACTATATATTCCACCTTCACCCTGAATGGGTTCCACAAAAACTGCTGCAGTTTTACCAGCTTTAATCACTTCCTTTGCTTTTTCAATGTTTCCATATTCTAGGAATGTGACCCCTGGCATGACAGGTTCAAAAGGAGTCCTGTAGTGCTCTTTACTTGTGAGGGCAAGTGCACCCATGGTCCTTCCATGAAAACTATTGGTGAACGCAATGAACTCTGTAGCAGGATGCTTCTCATTAGGATGTGTAAACCTTTGAAACTTCCTAGAAAATTTTATAGCTGCCTCATTTGCTTCTGTTCCCGAGTTTGTGAAGAAAACACGATCTGCAAAAGAACACTCCACAAGACGCTTTCCTAGTTCCACCTGCAGAGCATAAATCATGAACACTGTGTCATAATTCAGTTCTGAAGCCAGCATGAATTTAGCACAAAAATCAAATAGCTGCCACCCCGACCCAGTCTAATACATCAATAAATCTCTCCAACAGTTTGAAGATTGGAAGTGAAAGTATAGGATGATTGTTAATCATCCTATTCTCTGTACAAAAGTGTGAAGACATCTAAAATTGGAACTGCGAACAAACAAGAAATATAACAAATGCAGAGTGCTTTCAAGTTCCAGTCTAATTATTTAATACCCTTTGGCAATAGCACATAATGATATTTATCAAACAAAATGTTTAAAATGAAAAAAAGGAAACTAAACAATGTGATAAGATGGAGGGACACACTTTAAGTGTTTATTTATAGAACTATTGAGAAAGTTATTTTTCCTAATAAATCAATTGTCAGCAATTAATCCTATAGTTATGTAGTTGAAACATAATAATAAGAAAATATCTTGGACAAAAAAGAGTATAAGTAATTTCTTTATCTTAAGCACATTCCAAGCTCAGAGTGGAATGCTAGGGAGCAACATGAGACAAAAAATAAAAAGGAAAAGATTTAGAACTTTTTCAGTTTATCTGATTTTTAGCGAATTTTTTGTTCATATGTTCCCAGGGAAATTACTGTTTTTTGGTACTTTGATTGAATGGGCATTTTGTACTAACATGTTAAAAGGATAATTAGACACTCTAAACTGATTGGCTACCAGTTCATCTGTTGACAGGATGCCCATTATCAGATTAGACTGTATATCTGGACAGAGATAGATAACACACAACACAAGATAGCTTGACATCCTTTTCAATAACAAAGCAAGCAAATAACCTAACCTGAGTTTGCATATTCTCTTAGAGGGGGAGCAACTCTACAAAAAGAATGTTCTTTTGGAAGGTCTATAGTATAATGTTAAGACATACAATAAATACATGATAATTTCATCTCTATGTGTTGTCCTCAAGAAGAAACGATTCCTTTCACCAAGTTCAGGACTCTAATGCAACACAAATGTCAAAATAGTTGTTTATTTACAAAATGGGCAAATATGTGTTTTTCATCCTATTTCTACATTCCAAGTTTTTATCTTCTCTTACTTTTTCCTTCGTTTCCTAAATTCTCTTGTATCAGATATAGAAGCATGATAACAACAATCAACACTAGTGATCTCATTTGTGCATAACCTAAAACCCGACATAACAAAGTAAATGCTTCGTCTGGATCAGAAAATGAAACAAAAAATTAGTTATCCAGGATATTAACTATTCTGCAAGCAATAAATTTAATCAAAATTTATGACAGTGTTAGAGTAAATTCAGAAAGTAACATGCTATATACATTACAAGGAAGATTGTGAATCTAGTAACATTCCAAGTACATATGTGTAGTCGCCATTCTTTTACCTCGTTTAAATCATAAAGGTTCTCGAGTGTCCACGGTAAAATTTTCACGCTACGGGCGTTACCTGCGGGATTGAGTAGTACACATTGCTGACATGGGTGAGGGTGTTCGCCTGCTCCACGACCGCCTGCACCCAATCCGGGTCGCCGTGCCCAAGCGCATTCACGGCGATCCCGGCCGTCATGTCCAAGTACTCCTTCCCGTCCACATCATAGAGCTTGCACCCCTTGCCACTCCGGAACACCACCGGCGCTCGGGCGTAGGTCCCGACGAACACATTCTTTTCCGTCTCCATCACCTCACTGCTCTCCCTCGAAATCGGCTTCTCCGGCGGCGGCGCCACCGCGGCTGGCATCTTCTGCTGCGAATCCGACACGAGACACGAATAAACTCGCCGAAGACGAACTCCATGCGGCAAATTCCTCCCCTTACGCAGTGTAAAAGCTCGCGGCAGATCAATTGATGAGGAAATCGAAGAAGGATGGAAGCATTGGAGGGAGTTCATCTTCTCGTCCACGTAAAGGTGGCTCCTTTTTGCTGCTCGAAGCCCTAATTTGACAAATGCAGAGTACAATTGTCGGACGATGCAGAGCGCTACATCTTTAACAAAGGTATGGTTTAGGTCAAGTTGTGGACGTTTCTGAAAAAATATTTAATTTTTTGTTTCAATTTTCATGTGTGTTTAACAAATAAGAAGAAAGATTAACGATTTTTTTATTAATAAACATAAATACAATTTTTGCTTACACGATCGAACATCGAAAATAAATATTCCTTAAAAAAATCATAAATTATTTTCTATTAACATTTATTTTTCAGGATAACTCCTAAGAAAGAAATGAATGTTAAGAAATTAAGTTTTTAAAAGGCATGATTTGAAATATAGAAAATAATCGGTAGGTATAAAGATGATTAGTGATGAAAAATGAATTTCAGAGTTTAATTATGCAAGTTTTAGATTTTGTTTTGGATTACGAAACGTGGATAATTTTTTTCAGGAAAGTATTTTCATTAATTATAAGTAGAGTGGTTGAGATAATTTTTTTCTTATTCAGACCAAGAGTAGGAATTTTGAAATGTTTAATTTCAGGAATAACTTTATCTCACTTGAAAAATGATCAAATTATCATTTAGTAGGACTGTTAATCAAGTGTTATAATGTCCCATGATCCTATTCAAAATCCTTATTCATTATTAAAACATAAATACTAAAATGATCTAATCATAATCTTTACCGTAGAAAGTGTACATGGGATAGTACAACATATGTGATGCATGTCCATGGTGTTTTTTTTTCTTTGCTCACTTTTCTCTGTCTTGTCCACCATGTTCTCCTCTCAACCTTGCATTTTCTTTAGGTCATGTTCTGTACAAAAATAAGAATGATGAAAATTAAAAAAAGATATTTCTTTTTTATTTTTATGAAAAAATATAAGTGAAATATTCTTGTGACAATGTTTTTATTTGGATGAATTTATTGGTATGGTAAATATTAAAATTAAATAGTACTTGATTGAAATGATAAAAAATAATTTTAATATTTTTTATTAAATACAATTAGAGATTTATAGAAAGTATTAATTATAATTAGTTAATATAATTCTAATTATTCAACTAAATAATGATAAAAACCATTAGAACTAATTCTAATTATACAAATTAACTTACAATTAGTCTTTATTTTATTTATAATAAAATATTAACTACTAAATTATTATAATATTGTAGTAAATAACTAATACATGCAAAGACTAGTTAATATTTGTCGTCATTCTATTTTTAATAATATAATATTACCTAATAATTAATTATTAATATTTATGAAATTTTATTTGTTTATTTTTCATCTATAATGTCACACTTTTGTGCAAAATTTATAAGATGCTAAAAATTAATCAATTATAATTAATCATATAATTATGAATATAAAATGATTCAATAAAGCAAGTTAAAAAAATTGGTGGCACAAAAAAATTAGATAGTGTTTGATTGAAATGAGGAAAAAATAATTTTAATATTTTATTAAATATAATTAGGGATTTATTGAAAGTATTAATTATAATTCATTAATATAAATTCTAATCTATTTAACTAAATAATGATAAAAACTATTAGCAATAATAATAATTCTACAAATTAACATGTAATCAATCTTTTTTTATTTATAATAAAATATTAACTAATAAATAATTATGATATTCTAGTAATTAACTAATACTTGCAAAGTCTAATTAATATTTATCGCCATTCTATTTTCAATAATATATTACTACCTAATAATTAATTAAATATTAATTATTGATACTTGTGAAATTATTTTTATTTATTATTCATCTAAAATGTCTCACTTTTTGCAAAATTTATAAAATGCTAAAACTTAATTAATTGTAATTAATCATATAAAATAATTTAATAAAGAAGGTTAAAAAAATTGGTGGCATAAACAAATGTTCTTGTCAAAGAATTAAAATAAGTGATTTTATCAACTTCAAGATGATTTTATAATATGATAGAATATGATTATTTTTTGGAGTGTTTAGGTGTAAAAGTTAGAATAAAGAAATTGTTCTTCTATTATTTTCATACCAAATAGGCCTCTAGAGATGATAATACATCTTAACTTTTAATTATATGAATATTAATGTGTGTAAATACATTTTTTTTATTTATACTTCTATGTCATCAAAATAAACTAAAATTATAGATAATTTTGATTCAAGAAATTAAATAGTAGGAAAAAAGTACTATATTTTTTTATCATGCCATTCAATTTTTTAATCAAAAAGTAATTTTAATTCGTCCGGATGACTTATATATACGTCGATGTATATGGTCACTAACCTTTATATGTATGAAATACATATTTATTTTATACAATATTGACCATCCCTATATATGAATGTGTGTGAGGGCTTGGAATGTGCAGCCCATAAAAGAACTCTCAATCTCTTTAACAATTTCATCTTTGTTTTTGCTTATAAAAATATATTCCTTAGATATTTAAGAGTACTTAATATACATGTTTTTTTTCTCTTTATCTAGTTTCTCATATTTATGAGAATGATCAAGGACATATGTTGTGCATATTTTAAGGGCGCAAATAATCGAGGACTAGTTTTTTAACCTGTCCAGAATTCGCGTGAATGATTGTGATATATTTTAGGTACTCGATTTAATATATAGACAATAATTAACAAAAAATATTCCCAATATGAAATTAGAATATTAGAATGTGCCATCATAGATCAAGCCATATCGAATAAAGTATGATTTCTTTTTTCCCAACACCATTTTATTGTGGTGTTTCTATTATTGTTAGTTGTCTAATTATACCATTTTCATCGCACAACTTTTTGAATAAGTGTAAGAGATATTCACATCCATGATCAGTGCGCAAGACTTTAATCTAATTGATTTTTCATCATATCATGAATCATACAAAATAATTCAATACTTAATATTTGCAAGAAATCAAATAGATGACACCATAACACAAATAATCATTTTTAAAAATGATGAAGTAGGAGAAACTTTCTACTTTGAACATTTATTGGACCATATATGTTCGGATGGATTATTTGCAAGGGAATTCGACGATCTTGTACCAAATGGTGCTCCGATATTCTTCACATCTAGACATTCTTTAAAATTTGGCTGATCCACATTAGTAAGGGCGCCTAAGAGCATTGTCATTTCGAAGATCCAACTTGTAGTTGTCAATTCCTTTCACTTTAATTCTTCTATTGTTTTCAATGTATATCCACTTGATTCCCATACTTATTCGACGAATGAATTAATGTCCCTCGCTCTCGAGCTACATGGTCAGTTGTTTTGGAATCTCAATCCATGAAGAATGAATTTCAATGATTAAAACACAACTAGCAATAAAAGTGAAAGAGTCATGATCTTGACAAATCTTTTGGGCTCAGTGCAATCATGAGAATAATGACCATGCTTGCTACAATTGTTGCACTTCACATTGTTCCCATCAGCTTTATTATCATGCTTGCCATATTTGCAACATGAATGCCTTGAGGCTTTCTTTTGTGCATGATCACTAGTTTTCTCTTTGAACTTCAACTTATGCTATCTTTTACATTTGGAATTAGCGCCTTGTGAACTTGTTTCAACAACGAATGCTTCATTACATTGCAATGAATGTGTTCCCAACTATGATAAAAGGAGCTTGAACTTGTTGCTCATCACCGAGCATTGTACCAACAATTTTAAACTCATGAATCATGTTTGACATTTTTCGAAGATGTTCCTTCATAGTATGATTGGAACACTTCCAGTACATATCAAACTTCATCATGAGCATCCTCCGTTTAGATGTTGATGTGACCCCAAACTCTACTTTTAAGTGCTTCTTAGAGTTCGTGAGCCGTCTTATAGGCTTCATACTCCACCACAAGAGAATTGGTGATCATAGCAATGTAATTCGAACAATCTGACTCTTTATGAACCAGGCTTGATATGTCTTTTTATCCTTTAGGTGCTTCGCAGTAGTTCTAGGTGTAGGGTCATATTGTGTTTGATTGTTTCTAGAACATCTTGTTCTTTCAAGAGATATTGAATCTTTCGATGCCATATATCATAGTTCTTACTAATCAATTTGTTCCATTTGTTAAGGATTGCTATGATTGTTTTTGAGGCCATGGTCTAATGTTGTATACATAAGGAAAAAAAGAGTAATTAATGTTATGCATATTTGAAATTGTTGCAAACTAGAATAAAAATGATGAAGTCACAATGCTAATGAAATAATAAAATCCGAGGTTGTTATGTTCCCACTCATCTCCCACTATTCCAAGTGTTATTGCCATTTATTAAAATTTTATATTGCCAATATTATCTAATTCATAAGTTTTCTTTTTGAATCAACACATGATTCAAAAATATTTATTGGATAACTTTTTTTGAATCAACACTTAGTTCAAGATATCTATTTTATAAGCTTTTGAACCAACACATAGTTCAAAATCACTAAAATTCATCTTATGTGATACATCGAATTATTTTCGATTTGATCAAGTCAATCAGGTATATACAGTTACGCCGATAGCACTTTCTAAAGAGTGCCAATTAAGTAACTGCAAACCATCCTTCACCTCGAAATCAAATTAAAACTAAAGTAATGTGATCATTGTCCTCAATTAATCTTATTTCTAGAATATGCATAGACAATGCATCAAACTAGCTCATATTGAGCATTCTAGATATACATTTTGTGTCATGCACCACTCGTGCGTAAAGAAATTGATTAATGTGACATTATATATTTGAATGTGCCTTAATCCTACAAAAGAACTACTTATGTTTCATGACATGTTTG
Source organism: Pontederia paniculata (assembly GCA_001647135.1). Classification (NCBI taxonomy): domain Eukaryota; kingdom Viridiplantae; phylum Streptophyta; class Magnoliopsida; order Commelinales; family Pontederiaceae; genus Pontederia; species Pontederia paniculata. Next base: position 250 of record LTAE01007779.1, on the reverse strand, counting down.
TATTGTCTATTGTTTATGTAATTAGACTAACTAGTTTATTTATGGGTTTAATGGATGTTTCCCTCCTTTTAAAGATGGACACCCTTTCCACCTTTTTTAACCATTAGATGTGGTTGCAATTTAAACAGCCATTTAATTACAAATGGTGTCTAGTTCAACAAAAAACAAATTCATTTTTACCACCCCTACTCGTTGGTTCACTCCTTTTAACCCTAACTTCTCCTCTCTCTCTCTCTCTCTCTCTCTCTCT